>NDGN011555421.1:0-13395 GCA_002564285.1 Tympanoctomys barrerae | reverse complement strand
AAAAAAAAAAAAAAAAAAAAAAAAAAGATGCATTGTTTATACACAGTACCTCTGGAGTGAGTCCTCATGAAATCATTGTTTTTTTACCCTAATCACTCAAGAACCTCTTTTGAAATTAGCTTTAATTTTACACATTGTGCCAACTAAAATTTTATAGTAGAAACTGATTTTAATTTTGATAATGTGCTAAAGGTAAGTCAATTTAATCAACAATTTTAACAAAAATAATAAAATACCAAAGCTGTTCACATTAATTTCACATCATTACTTTTCCACTCCGATTTTCAAATAAAACTTTCACTGAACAATGAATGCAACACATGCAAGTGCAAGGGCTGTTTTCTATGTCACTTAAACTAGATGCCCCAGGACAGCGACAGGGAAACGAAACTGCGAGTGTCCACACACAGAGCCCTGGATTGTAAGGCTTCGCAGTGATGTCTACCAACAATGAATGAAGAAATTGAAAGAAAAAAAAAGAAAGAAAGAAAGAAAAAATTGTCACAACCAAACCTGAGCTTACTTTTCATCCCTCCTCAACCTCTGTCCGTTCTGGAAAGCCACCACAGGTTTGCGCACTCGCACCTGGAGGAAAGGCTGCAAAGCGCCCTTCCCTCAGGTACTCTCTCCCTGTCCAGATCGCAGCCCTCCTCCGGAGTCACTGTCCATCGCAGAAGGGCTGGTGCGCCCACTCAGTTAGGACACGTCTTTTACCTCTCCCAGAAATTCTCCATTTTAATGATAATAAAAGTCCACCAGTGAGAGAATACCTAATGGTGACACTCAAGACCCACACAAATAGAGAAGAGTTGCTTTCAGGACATTAGAAACCATGTCCTATATCATGGTCTGCTCGTGCCATTTGTATTTATGGCGAGAGTGCAGATGGAAAGGGCAAATTACAATTTTTGATGAAATATTCATTGTGCAAAGAACCGGAAAACCATAATTGCTCCTAGAGAATAAAAACTGGAGAGGAAAAGAATACAAGGTAAACAGGACTGCTGTTTAAACATAATATTTGCTTTGAAATTTTTATTTGTGTGCTTTATTTGTTTCATTTTAAATGGAGTAGGATTCCAAAATAAAGACAAGTTGGGGAACCATAAGAATTATAGACACTATAATTGAGAGCATAGCTCAGCAGATTAAAGCACCTGCAAGCAGGTTCAGGGACCAGGGGTTCTATCTACAGGCCTGCTTTGTTGGCCCCGGCGGGACTGAGAGGGAAATTGGCACTGGGTGTGGTGGCGCACACCTATAATCCCAGCTCTTGGAAGGCTGTAAACAGGCAGATCACCACGAGTCCGATCTAGTAATGAGACCCTGAACACCCTGTAGACCCTTCCCTAAAAAATACAAAAAAAAAAAAAATCGAGAGTATTGACAGCAGAAAACCAAATTACACTAAAGCATTTTGGGGCTATTTATACTTGATACACTTCATTATATTTGTTTAGTACTGTAAGTTTATGATTCTTGAAGATATTGGAATGAATAATAAAATTTGTATTGAGAGTCTGAGAAAATTTTAAGCAAAAGAGGTAATAAAATATTTCATGGGAGATAAAGTATCTGAAATTGTGCTTTGATTTAGTACAGTTGCCTTATATAGTTTATGTGTTCTTTGGCCTATTAGTCTAGTTTTATATCTGTACATATGATCAACTTGATAAGGCCTCATAAAATAAATAAAAGGATTTGATGCTGGAAAAATAAATGTGTGGAGAGAGAAAAAAGAAAAATTGAAATATGCTATGTACACGTACCACTCCCCCACAGCATATGGGTTCATGAAGGACTGCAGACTTGTAGTCAAAGTAAAAAAAAAAAAAAAAAGAGCTTAAAAATGTGGTGTCCATAGCATGGAACTCATCAAAATCAAAGAATTTTCCACTGAAAATGACTAAGTTGATTTGGAGGATATATTATCTTAAAATTTCCAATAACTTAGAGTATCAATTGAAATAAATCATAGACAGTTGAAGAGAAAATTATAATTGTTAATTGTTATTAAAAAAAAAATGGATTACTCCCCCAAGAGTAATTAAGAGTCAACCATAGTCATATTCAGAATGGTTTTAATATGTCATCTGATTATGAAGTGATAATCTGGTCCTACATAACAAGAATTATTAAATCATTTCAAATGAATAATGCAGTTTCTTATATTAAAAATGTTCGGGGCCGGGGAGATGGGTCAGTGAAATAAGCACTTCCCTGGCAAGTGCAAGGACCTGAGTTCAATCCCTGGTTCCACAAAAAAAAAAAAGTTCATAGATCAATATGTTAGAATTGCATATTTGGAAAACAGTATTTTATTAGTAAAAACATGTGCAATGTAGGTAGATTTTTTCCATTGAAGACTATATTACAGAAAACAATTTTTCCTTTGTTCATTCTGCACAATATTTGATTTCACTATGTGCTAACAATTTTAATATAAAATGACTTAAATAGTCTCTCAACATTAAATCAGGTTTCCTATTCTTTCCGTACAGTTTACACAAATAGTAACTGTTGTAAGCCTGAAATATTCATGCATCTATACTTTCAGTTATTACTTTAAATATGAATGTTACAGTATGATTTGAAAATAATGTGTAGTTTTCTTGAATTTGAATACACAGATTCAATTACTTCAGTTATTAAATTCTGAATAGAATCAATTCCCTGAAATTTAAAACTTGACACAAATTCTTTGCAAAATTTGAATGCCTTAGGTGCCTTCATCTTCATTAAGCAATGCTAGGTCTGGCAAGCATTTCTATAATGGGGATCATATTTTATTTTTGAAGGAGTAATAGAATTGCTTTGTCTCAATTTCCAAATCCCAATGAAAAACAATCACATTTGATATTTTTCACTGTTATGAAAATTTTTACATGTCTTCAGTACCATTTATAATTAAAATTATTTTTTCTTTTATCTTAACAAATCAGTCTTTAAAAGTCTCTTCAAACATAGAAATTTAACAATGCTTTATTTTTGAAGTGTATGATCAGATCATACAAACTCAGAGAAATGGATTAATTCCTATGGTTCTCTGTTACATTTTCATTGGCTGATATCTGTACTATTAAGGGTGGGTGCTCCTGCATCCTGGTGTCTTAAACTCACATGGACAGTTAGTGGCTGAGAAGTGCAGGGCATCAGGGGGCAGCTGAGGGCTGTGCACTGACCTCAGGCTCACTTGCACTATGTTCTGGAAGAAGCAGCCCCTGAGAAATGTTCAGCCCCTGACCTTTCCCCCAGCTGTGAAGCAAAGCCTAAGAGCACGGTTGGCTGTAGTTAGACCAGCCAGGGAAACATTTATAAGGACTTAAATATCAGCAGCGACGAGCACAAGCCGCGAAGTCAGGTGAAATCCCCCAGCCTCCTAAGCATCCTACTAGCTGGCAGCTCTTCCTTACATTTGTTATGTTCTAAATCAACCTTTGCCTCGTGTTTCCTTCACTCTGACTTGGTCCTTCTGCCCCAGCAGCCTGCAGCCTGAAGCACGGGTGTGCAATACTGCTACAGTATGTGTATTCTAACTGAGTGCATACCGAGAAGTACTGTAGCTGGCAGCTGTATTTTTAGTTCTTTGAGGAATCTTCGTACTGATTTTCAGAGTGACTGCACTAATTTATGTTCACTGCAGCTTAGAAGCATTTCTTCTCCTCCATCCTTCCCCACGTAGTTACAGCTCCTAATTGTTTTTCTTTGTATTCTTAATGACTGGCATTCTGACTAGGGTGAGAGAATTTCTGTGACATTTTTATTTACATTTAACTAATGGCTAAAGATATCCAATATTTTTCATATGTTTATGGGCCACTTACACTTCTTTTGAGAAGTGTCTGTTCAGTTTGTTTGCATTTGTTTATTTGGATGTTTTATGTTTTGGTATTAGTTTTTCCCAATGTTTTCACATAGTCTAGAAATTAATCCTCTGTCAGAAGAGTAGCTGGCAAAGATTTTCTCTCATTCTGTAGGTTTTCTCTTCCTTCTTTTATTTGTTTAATTTGGTGTAGTGCTACTTGGTGATTCCTGCTATTACTTTCTCCTACTGGATTCCTGTTCAGAAAATCTCTGCCTATCCTTATGACTTCAAGTGTACCTCCTATGCCTTCTTATAGTAGTTTCCAAATTTCAGACTTTATGCCGATGTCATTTGTTGATTTTGAATTAATTGTATAGAGGGAGGATCTAGTTTTCATTTTCTAGCGGTGGACATCCAGTGTTTCCAATACTATTTGTTGGACCTGTTTTTTTATGTGTTTGTTTTTTCCAATTTAATTTTAGAGCTCCTTTTTCCAGAATCAGATAACTGCAGTGATATGGGTTGTTGCTGGGTTTTCTTCTGTTCCATCTGGCTGCATGCTTGTTTTTATCCCAGTACCACCATGCAATTTTTGTTGCAGTGGCTTTGAAGTACATTTGAAGTTGGCTGTTGTAATGTTTCCAGTCTTACTCACTCTGCTTAGGATTATATTGTCAACGTTTTGCATCTTTATACGGATTTTTGAGATTCATTTTTGTAGTTGTGAAAAAGTATGTCACTGGTAATTTGCTGTGGATTGCACTGAATTCACAGACTGCTTTGGCAATATGGCTTTTTAAACAATATTAATCTGGCATACCAATAACATGAGAGAATGCTCCACATTCTAATTTTTTTTTTCTTCAAGCTCTTCAATGTTTTGAAATTTTCATTGTAGGATATTTGATTAGGTTGATGTTAGGAAATATATTACATGTTACAAGCTATTATGAATAGATTTGCTTTTCTAATATTTTTTCTCACCTTGTCTATTGTTGGTGTACATTGAAGCTATTGATTTTGTAATGTTGATTCTTTAGCTTGCTACATTGTTGAATTTATTTATCAGCTCAAAACTGACATTTGGTGGAATATTTAGTCTTTGAAATATAGAAATAAGCTTAATTTGAATTCTTCCTTCCCTGTATGTGTCCTTCATCTTTTTTTTCTCTTGCATTATTGTAGTAAAAATTTAACAGTGATATTGCACAAAGTGTAAGAGTGGACAATTCCTACAAAAAGTGGCGGGTAACATAGTCCTTGCATTAGAAGGTGGAATGTGGGTCTTTCAATAAAAGTTCTCAAAGAATATGAAGCTGTGCATGACTCACATGAGCTGCAAATACATAAAGAAAAGTTATGGGAGAAGAACTTTAGTGAAGTATGAAGCATTAACTTACACTGTGTATGTGTTTAGTAAAATTATATGGTAGAAAAAATAAGACTGGAAGCAACTTGGAAAGAACCAAGTCCCTGGGTTTGTGGTAGTATCAAATGAATAAAGTAAAGTAAAAGAAACATTCAGAATTTCTCTTCTTTTTAAATTATCTAAATTAACAACTTTGTTAAAGTGGTTTGTGGAAAACAAATTTTTCCCCTGGAAAGTTTGTAAATTAGATGAATCAATGACTACACTTTTTTCAAATATGTACTATATTTCAAATGAATATATATATATATATATATACACACACATATATAATCTTTCATAAGGGACTATAGCATTTTTCATTAAAATATTTGTATACTTAATATGATTCTAAGAAGTTATTTAATAATAGTTTCTAATAGCATGTAACATAATTTTTATAGAGTTAACAGCATGATAGTAGGAAGTTATTTGATTTGTTTTGTTTTACAGAATGAAAATGAAATAGCATTTGTTAAGTGACAAATTCTTCAAATAAAATGTATTTTATATTATTAATAACAACATTAGTACATGTGTACAAATAATACCAAACATACCTACCAGGAAATTGATAGCAGATATTGCAATTTGTCTGTTTCCAAATGCTAGAAAGTAACAAAAGAAAATGTGATGCAAATACTTGCATTTTTTTTTAGATGCAGGATATTTTTATTTCTTTCTTTCTTTATTTTTTGTGGAACCAAGAATTGAACTCAGACCCTTGTGCTTGCCAGGTAAGTGCTTATTCTACTGCGCCATCTCCCCAGCCCCAATACTTGTATTTTGAATTGTTACATGATACATGTAATTCAGACAGTGTTTATTGTATGTAGCTACCCTTCAATTAATAGTGATGTGTAGTATATTATTGACTTTTCTAATGATACTTTTGTAATCTAAAGTGCACCAAATATTTTTTTCTCTCCACATGCATTTTAGTAATCCAATGATATTTAAAATATATAATTTAGGGGCTTGGGAGATAACACAGTAGAAGAAGCACTTGCCTGGCAAGCACAAGTGCCTGAGTTCAATCCCCAGTTCCATAAATAAATAAATAAATAAATAAATAAATAAATAAATAAATAAAATTTAGAATGGAATAGAACGGAATGGAGTGAATGTGATATATAATGAATTTTCATTAAACTTTTTGTAGTCACATTTTCTCTTTTTCATTTATTATTTTAAAGGCAAACATAGTATGGCCTATAACTGAGAATACCCCATAACACCTGTTTTGAATGTTTAACAATGAAAAGAAATCCAAATGATTCTAACTCCTAACAACTTAAGGGGGCCTGCTGATTAGCTTAGTCATTTAAGCACCTGCTTATGCAAACTCAGTCAGGCCCAGCATACCGCTGTTCAATCCCCTGCTCCACATGCCTTACCAGACCTGCCCTTAAGGCAGCCTGAGCCAGCCCCCCCCCAAAAAATCCTTCTAACAACTTAAAAAATCAATTCAATTTTGAATATCTGCATATTCATGGATATGTTTTTAAGCAGATACTACTTTAAATGCTTTGTAGTTTATAATAAAGGCAAATACATGAAGCAAGTACTATTTTCTATTAATAAAACTTACCTTAAAAATGTAGCTATTTAAGTTCCTGAGACTACATACAGTAATGTATAAAGTAAAATTAAATACAATATCCTCAAGACACCTTTCCCATGGTAAAAATGTTAGAATATATTATTAAGAATATTAAGAATGGAATTATGTGATGTGATCATGTATATTGACATTTACTCATGTGTGTATATGCATGGTTACTATATTTATCTAAAAACACCTATAAATAAGTTACTAGAATTTGTCATTCAGAAATGTGCATTATTTCTACAATAATATAGTGAAGGCTTTCTAAACACTTTGAAATACTCATCATCATACTGTGTGATTTGACTGACTCAAAACATTAATTATCATCCATTTTCTGTAGAATCCATAGTGAAAAAGTGTATTTCCACTACTGAAACATTATATTTCTAGGTCTGAGATTTGAAAAGAAGATTTAAAGATTGAAACTAATTTTTTGTATGATAAATATTAATACATTGAACATCTTTCCAATCAATATTTCACAGTTCTGTTTTCTTGTATTAGTAATATGGAAGTGCATTTTAGTCAAAATATTACATAAAAGTTTTTCATGAATATATATTATAAAATATGTAAACAAAATGTACATAGATCAGAGGTTGATTTCATAGTGCACATAGATCCAATTATTAAAAAAATTCAAGATGGAGAATATTTGAGAAAATGAAAAATATACAAAGAGAAAGTACAAAAGGAAAAATCCCACCAGTTACAAAAGTATAATTCTGAATCTTTTTAAGATATTTGTTTATATTTGCATGTTTTTATAATACTTCACAGAACAATTTTGTAACTCCCTTAATATTACGTATTTTCTTTATAACTAATAATTGATCTTTAGTAAGTTATAATGTTTGGATGATATCCATTTCTAAATACATTTATTATACTGATACCTGCTGTCTCCAAATTTCACCTACTTAACAATAGTTATTAAGATTTCTAATAATCTGGCAAACACTGCCCTGGTATGGATTTTATAAATTAAATACAAAACTAATATAATCCTTAGTTTGACAGAACTCACATGTGATGGGGAAGCAGGCACTTATCATAGGATGGCGAATAGTAGTTTGGGATCCTGATAAGTGCTACCAAAAGGGGTTGTGCATTAGTTTTCAGGAATACTGAAAGGAAGGACTTGTAACCAGAAGATAAGGAAGGTCTCTTTTGAGCATACGATTGCGCTTTGGCCTATAAAACTGGATATGCACTGCTGTAGAAAGAGAGGGACTCAGTCTAGGTGTCATATACAGGACTGTATTCCCAACACTCTGGGAGCTGAGGCTAGAGGATGACCACAGGTTCAAAGCTACCCTGGGCTACATAGTGAGCTCAAAGGCCAGCTAGAGCAGGGTCCTGTATCAAAACAAGCAAACAAAATTCATCCCCAAATTTAATAAATTAGAGTTGTGATATAAAGAGATACTTGGGGCCAGGGAGATAGCTCAGAAGAATAAGGGTTTGCCTGGCAAGTGCAAGGGCCTGAGTTCAATCCCCAGTTCTGAAAAAAAAAAAGATATACTTGGTGAAGCTTAATCTTAAAAATATTTTTCATATATATTTCCAAAAATCAAAATGATACATAGAACATGTTAAAACCTTGCAAGAAAACTTCAGTTGTTAATAATTTTACAATATTTTAATCACTGGTACATTATTTCATGCTTTGGGGATGGGGATATAATTGTGCATTAAAGCACTTGCTTACAATAAGCAAGACCTTCAGTTTGATGCACAGAAGTGAAAAAAAATTGCATTTAGATTATCAAGGCAACCTATGAGGCAGTTATTCTTTTATTTTGGACATGTGCATTCTAGATTGGGAGTAGTGATAAAGTCTCAACATTGATTAATTTTTAATACAATAATTATTTTACTTTTAAATTTTATTTAATCTGTATAGAAAATGCGTGTGTTGCAAATGTATATCCATTATGTTTTTATTTATGATACTATGTATTAATGTGTATATGCTATTAATCTTACTAAGTTAAATCCATTGCAGATGAATGATGATGATTGTGACAATGTCACTGCTAGCTGAGCAATGGCTGAAAGAAGTGTGGTAAAAAGAAATGCAGTTGATGCAGGTAGCTAAGAACAGCAGTAAAAACTATAACCATGTCTGTAAAAACATAAAAAATAAAATTCAATACTACAAGAAAATGTATCTTGAATGAAATACGGGAATATGTAAGTGAAATAGCATATGCAATGCACAACTCTATGCTGGAAAAGACACACAAAGGGCCACTAAATGTAACCACTGTTTGCTATTTTGAAGAAAATTTCTGACTAGAACCTTGTAGAATTTAGATCAATTGTTCATTTCCAACTTAAAGTGCATGCGCTTAATGCAGAGCACTATTAAAGTAGAATATATTTGAAAAGAAAGTATGGACTTAATACATACGTCACTGGATTATAATTGTGTTGATAAAATTTTTGTATATACTATTTCCAGGTACCTTGTCATAGACTTTTCTATAATTCATATGATTCTTCTAATTTTAGTTTGTTTTTTTTGTTACTTTTAACTGAATACTTATTTAGAAATGTTGTAGTTTCTAGATTCAATTTTTGAGAGTTTTTATGTGTTTTAATTTGTTTGTATTTAGGTTATATTGTAAGGTGTATTTTAAATCACCTGCAGATAATATGGTTTGGACTTTGTTCTCTTTGGGGGGGGTGTAACACTGAATATTCACAATCTAATATATGATCCTTTTTATTTGAATTAAATATTGTATTAATACTAATCAAAGAGTAAAACAGGATAAGGGAATTTTTCAACAGTCTTAGGAAGAGATAATAAATTCAGGGTATGATTATTTGCATTATAAATGCAAAAAAGTAAATTCCAAGAAAAAATAAAGTCTAATACCTGACACATACATATGACAGATTAAAATGCTCTAATGTAGGCTAATTAGGCTAGTTAATTTAACCTATATCACTATAAATTTAAGAAAAAGGAGCCTGTACTAACTGGATCAAAACTCAAGAACGAATTGATAAGCTTCCTTGACATTTTTGTTACTGTTTTATGACAATGTCTAGCCTTTCCTAGGTCATTTCTTTCTGCATCTAAACTATAGATCCTATCCTAGTTACTTGCTGAGCAAACTTGGAAAAATCTGCCTGCACTTTGTAAATGTAGCTATAGCCCTAGTCAAATGGAGATAGATATTGGTAGTACTATTATTATTTTTTAAGACAAGGGCTTACTATGTAGTAAGGGCTGGCCCTGAAATCACTATGTAGCCTAAACTGGCCTCAGATTCACAATGATCCTCCTGACTCAGCCTCCCAAGTACTGGGATTATAGTCCTGTGCCAGAACACGCAGCTAGTGCTATATTTTCTTAATGATTAAGAGTGATAAGATGTCTCAATTGTTTTTCATGGTGACAATGACAAAGGAAAGGCTAATGCATGCCTACTTTATTGGATGAGTGCAAGGAAAAGATAACTGTCCCATCACATGCTGTTTAAGGAGTGACACCTCTCTAAGCAGAACTTCCCGTTGACAGTGTTTTCTGAACATGCCAGGTAGTCTCCAAAATATTCACTCTTTTGTCTTCTAGTCTTCATGCAATATTGTGAACTGAAAGTTATGTACCTTTCATGGTTACAGAATAATAAAGGCCAAAAGCATATGGGCTCATAGAATTTCACAATATTGCATGTACTGAAAGCAAAATGAACAATTTGAATATAAGGCTTTTAGTTGTCTTTTCTTCCACTGTGCAGAGCATAATCCTGGGACAGGTGCTCTATGAGTAATTGTTGAATAGAGAAGTCAGTGCTGGACTCCACTCATGTTGTATTATATTTTAATAACCCATTATGTCCTTGGTGGTGGGGGGATCTTGTTTTCATCAGTAAGGATTTTCTATGGGAAATGTTATCATAAAATAAATATTAACAGAATAAAATTATGTTTACTTGGATGTGATTGTATTTCACATATTATTTTAATGTGAAATAATAAGGTAATCTTAAGTCTCTAATAAACAAGCCAAAACTCATTCAAATGTCATTGTAGTTACAAGGGGGGACTCTACACCAGTGAATTAGATAGGATACTCACTTTTAATGTTTTTAAAAAAATAAAAGACAATTTTGAAAATACAGGTACTCTTCTATTTGCATTATTGTATGAGACTTTAAAAATGACCATGAAAATGGCAATTGATCTTGGCAATCAATAGGGAAAATGTTTTTTTTCCAATTTAAAAATCATTAACAACTCTCAGCACCAGTTCTAAGTTCATATAAAAATAAAAATGTAATAATACTAACATTTATGTAGTTTGCTGGAATTTAAAATGAGAATGATTAAGGGTTGAAGTATTTTATTTCCTTGTAAGAAAAAAATATGATTAGCTCAGAAAAATATACCTTCTTCTTGCACAGAGCTGCAGTTCCTAGTGTGAATCATTTCTCTATCTGCATGGACTGTGCGCAACCAAGTCCTAATGACGGGCCCTTTTTCAGACCTGGATCCATTTCAACATGTCTCCTTGCACTTCCAGTGTAAGAACTGCCTCCACTGATGTCTTTAATGTACATATTTACTCAACTTTTTAATGTTTTTTCATCACAAATGCTTTCAAATTTTAATGATAGCATTATCCCATCTACAGGATTTTCCTCTGCACTTGGAATTAAACCAGTGGGACTCTACCACTGACTATGTCCCCAGACCTTTGTGTTATATTTTCTTTTGTGATGGAGCTTGCTAAATTGCCTAGGCTCACCTAACACTTATGAGCCTCCTCCCTGGCTATCATCTCTTGTTTTTTGCTACACGCCAATCTTTGTTGATCCATTTCTCTTCCAATTATCAATTAAAAATATCACTCAGGTTATTATAGGAAAATAAGAAAGCATCGGCTTTACAGATTGTGAGTGAACTGAATAACAGACATGCAGGTGTCATTGAATGTCATGTCAGACATTTATTATTCATCATTGATCTCAGTCATTTCAGTTGCCTATCCACATACGCATCTATGTGTTACACAGTGTTACACACACTGAGTAGCTATCTATGTAGGGTGTGCTCCATTTATTTATTTATTTTATTTAGTACAGGGTCTACAGGGTCTCACTGCACAGATCAGACTCTTAGTGACCCTCCTGTTTTCAGCCTCCTAGGTGCTGGGATTACAGGCTTGTGCCACCACACCCAGTCTCAGTCACCCTCTCAGGATGCTCTGGGGTTGGGGCTGGCAGGCATGCCTGACATCAAACCCCTACCTAAGCAGGTGCTTTAATCAGCTGAGCTATCTGGCCAGCCCTACATACATTTGTAATTCACACTGAAGTAACTGAAATTTAAGCCACAGCAAGAGGTACTCATCATTATTTAATGAACCAAATAACTGAATGTGCATTTGAACTGAATATACATTTAAAACATACAAAATAGGGATGTTCTGTACAAGACATCTTCCACCTGAAGGAAGTATTGTGATTCAGTAGGGGCTTCTATGAAATTTGACTGCTTCACTTTATGTAATTAAGGTTGACCATCACAGTGAATTAATTGTTCAGAGCCTTTTTACCCCTAAAATAAAAGGGGGATATTAACACATTATTTGCCAATTTTAAAAGTAGCAGTTGTGCAATTTTAGCAAGCATATTATAGTAAATGTTTTACATACAGTAACAAAATCAATGTATTATTTGGTATGGTATTTGTTAATATTTTTCATAGGGTCATCTTATCAAAATACTTTGGAACACATGTATTCCTTCCATAGTTAACTACATCTTATTGTAAAATATTCAGAATATCTGTTACATGAGAGCAGGAAATTTTCCCCTGTATAACTAATATTAATGTTAAAATTTTAAACTGTGTCATGTGTTTCTCTTCATAGACTCAGCTTAGGTTATTGAATACAACTATGACCCTAAATAACTCTCAATATTTCAGGAAAAGATATTAGACCAGATTATTAATTTGTAAAACTTAAAATAAAGCTTAAATACCCCATTAATTTCAGTTTATCTTAAGCTTTACAAATACCAGAAATGAAACACAAAGTGATTGTGTATTAAATGGGAAGACATTTACTTTATGGGCTCTTCTGTGTTTGCTTCATGGACAACAGTAAAAACTTAGAAAATTGCACCTGAAGAAAAGAAATGGAACTCCTTGATTGGGTCAGGCCTGCTTTTCTGAGGTGAGAAACTGAAGATTTGGCGGGGGTGCACGACATTTTCCAACACATTGCCAATCCAAGTCAAAGAAACCAAGATATGCAATAAATAGTTATAGGTAGGAACCAATATGTTATAGGGAAAATTACCTCTTTTTCCTCACTGACATATTTGGAATAAATTAAATATTTGCTATTAGCTTTTTTTTTTTTTTTTTTTTTGGTGGAACTGGGGATTGAACTCAGATCTTTGCATTTGCCAGTCAAGCGCTTATCCTACTGAGCCATCTCCCCGGCCCTAAAATAGGTTTTTTTGTTTATTTGTTTTTGGTGGAACCGGGGATTGAACTCAGATCCTTGCGTTTGCCAGTCAAATGCTTATCCTACTGAGCCAT
>NDGN011555419.1:15090-40716 GCA_002564285.1 Tympanoctomys barrerae | reverse complement strand
TTTGCTAAGCTTGTTCCAAGTAGGTGCTTTAGACCACTGAGCCATCTCACCAGCCCCCTAAAAGTATCTTTGATGCTTTACTGTAATAACTTTTCCCCTTTTATTTCAAATTTATTTACTTAGGAATTTGAATTGCTATATTTCTCACTGAGCAGTGCAAGAATTTTCTTTAGAGCAGACAAGACTGCAGCTGAAGAGAACCAGGAAAAGAAAGAGAAGGAAGGTGAGTGTGTGGCTGTGCTGGGAAAGACCAGGAAGCTACAGGAGGCATGGGCACCTGATTTTCTTGTTGGATTTCTAGTTTCCTAATTCTTCTGGGAGACCTAGAATAAGTGTTGCTAAAAAACAAACAAGAGTATAAGCCGACTGGATCATGAGCCATGTGTCAAATTTAAACGTACATCTCACTCTCTGGTGAGATCTTTAACCCTTGATTCAGCTTCCTCTTTTGATCAAATAAAATTTAACTAGGTTAGTTTTGCATCTTTCACTGCTCGACCTGGCTGCGATTGGAAGGTGCCATCGGGAGGCAGCTAGGGTGGCAGTGAGGTGGGGTGGATGGGTAGCAGAAGTCCTTGTCCCAGTGCAGACTGGCTGTCATTTCTGGGGCTGTAGTGGTGGGGAGGGTTGTGCCCGCGGGGGAGAGTGAGAACCGACTTCCATGCCTGCCTGTCCAGGGCGCTGCTTAGGGCTCAGGCCCAGCGTCTGCAAGTGTGCTTCAGACCTGATGTGCAGATGATGAGTTGTCTTGAAGAACAGATGTTTCCTTTTTCTGTCATGGGAAAATTACGTAGTTTACATTTTTCTCTGTTTGGAAAGTTACAGCTACATACAGTACATGCACTAGTCGACTAAAAAGAGTTTCATGTGGTCTTTTTTTATCTATATTTCATGAGATTTTCATAAGTCAAGATGTAAAACGGAATGGGGAGATGGCTCGGTGGAATAAATGCTTCCCTGGCAAGTGCAAGCACCTGAGTTCAATCCCCGGTTCTGCAANNAAAAAAAAAAAAAAAAAAAAAAGTAAAACACTAAAATAGCATGTTTATTAATCTTAAATCAGGCCTTAAAATTTTTTTTTCTTACACTGAGTAGAGGCAGTTACTTAGATAAATTGACTTGAACTACCTTATTCTTTGGTTATATTGTTTAAGTTAATTATTAACTATTAGTGTATCCAGTCACTTTTAGAATTGTGCCAAGTAATAAATACTGGTTTGATAAATTGAGGCCATTAACTGCAAGATACCTAGGACAGTGATACCTTTGGTTACAAACTCTTGTGTGTACAAACACGGGTGACATCAGGGACAGATATAGCCACAGCCATCTTTTCCAAATAGAAACATGGCTGTTTTTTCGAAAAGCTTAGAAAAAATTGTGTGAAGCAAGGTATCACTATACTTATGAAGTGAAAACTTGCAGATACTACATTAAGTCCCGTTCAAGACTAAGGTAAAACAGAACCACGTGGAAGACTTGGCAGGCGCTCTCGTGGAGGCTGAGTGGCTGAGGGTCTGCGTAGGCGTGGGACCCTTCCAGGGGAGCCTCCCTGGGTTATGGCACTGGGCCTATCCAGTGAGAGCTGGGTAAGACTTGTGCAGTGTGTAACCTAGGTTTTTAAAATCATTTCAATTTTTGAAAATGTTATGCATTAATTTATTTGAGAGAGGGTCTTGTGATGCTTTTCAGGCTGGGCTTGAACTCATTAAATAGCCCAGGCTGGCCTTGAACTTGCAGCAAGTTCGAAGCCCCTAGCCTCAGCCTCCTAAGGTCTGGAATTATGAATGTGCACCACCACATTCAGCATTTAAATGTTTTGTTTTTGTTTTTGTTTTTGTTTTTGTTTTTGAGACAAGTGTTAAAAATTTTAAACGAAATATTAGAGAAATATTTGATGGATACAAGCTTTTCTGAATTTGAAATTTAGTAATATGCCACTTCTTGAGTTTATTTACCTCTTATAAAATTTTTTTAAAATGAGTATTAATATATCCATTGTTGTTTTCATTGTGCTTCCAGAAGAAACAAAAACAAGCAATGGAGACCTATCGGACAGCCCTGCGTCAGCCGATCCTGTCGTGAAATGACGCTGTTGGCGTAAGGTCATCAGAGTGCATTCCTACTTTTGCCAGAGAGAAGGAGGTCCTAAGCTGTGATGAAGCATTTCCTGGGTCATGTGCTGGAAGATACTTAGATGTTGGGACTCAAAAGGCAGTGCTCCAAAGTGAGGTCCATTCCACTTCCACAGGCTCTATCTACTTTTTAGAGGTTGAGAATAAGATTCTAAAATTGGACTTTTCCTGAACTTTGGGCTAGAACAGGCTCCTCAGAACAGCTATTTGACAGGAAGTTACAGAGCGGCAAATCCAGAGTCCTACACGGTTCCCTCAGATCTCTTGTAGTTTACATGAGTGTTGTAATTTGTATTGCATAGGTCTCTGGTCCCTGTTCATCTAAAGACATTGGAAAGTCAGTGCATAATCCCTGTACAGCCAGTTTATTCTCTTTGTAAAGGAGTTGAGCCTGCAGCTCATGAAGGAGACACAGTCTGCTGACGGCGGGAATAGGTGGCTGTGGAGCTGGAGGGCGGTACCGTGTTGGCCACCGGGTAAGCCGGAGCCCTGCGCGCCCCTCAGTGTGACTCCCAGGAGCTGCTGGGCCGCTCCTCCGGGGATGCGTTTTACAGCTAGTTTACAGCGCTTCAGGACCAGTTAGCCTCCAGCAGCTGCTCTGTGCTCGAAGGAGATTGAGATAAGGCCGTAGAGCCCAGCTGGAAACATCACTTGCAGGTGAAGGCACTCTGTGATAGAAAAAATGGAATGAATTATTTCTACATCCAAACTCAGGTTTCTTCTGTGTCCAGTTAAACTGATATCTTGGCGCCGGTCTGGGCAGACTTTTTATGACAAGTATAATCTAAGATGCGGGATTAAATAATAATTGCACTGTGCAGGCCGTGTGAAAATGACCACTGTGAGAATAAGACTAATAAGATAATCACTGATTTAAAAAATACAAAAAGATTTTAAGTAAATTTAATTCCCAGCAAACTACTTTTATTTTTGTAAAGGTGTATCAGCCAGTAAATGGATTAATCATCATCACCTTTTAAAAAATAGTAAAGTGGTACTTTTACAGTGAAAAGGCAAGATTAAAACTTTGAATATGATACATCACGTTGGGAAGTGCTTGATTTCCGCGTCGCGTTTGCCTGCTGAGCGTTTCTGGGCAACTTGTGCAAGGGTTTCTGACCCAGCTGGAATCCTGACCTTGCCCTTTGGTCCTAGCTCTCAGCCTGGGGTCCCCAGCTCGGTCTGTGCTCAGCCCTGGGCTCAGGGTTGCTGTTCCAGCCCAAGATGAACCCTTTCCCTGTTAGAGTCGGGAGAAACAGAGCATGTAGAACTGGCTTTTGTACAACAGGATTATGGACAAGGGCGGATTAAATGCATCTGATGTTTCTAATTCATACTAACTGTAGAAATGGCCCTAAAGCATGCTGCATAATTAATAATTTATATTTTTGTTATAAATGTTTATATTAATGATAGTGCATTTGATTATATCAAATTAGCTACCATTTCAGGATCCGGGAGATAGCTCAGTGGAAACGTCTGCCTGGCAAGCACAAGGGCCTGAGTTCGATCCCTGTACCGAAAAAAATAAATAAATAAATTAGCTGCCATTTCATAGCAACAGTATTGTTTTCTGATTTTCTTTACCTTCCTAAGGCTATCCCTGTAACAGGGGTAGGTACTACAGTTAGGAGGGGATCGCCGTTCTCCATTCCTTAGCTTCTCATGTGTGCATCCGTTGTTTTACCAGTGCTAGAGTTTTCATGCTGCCTGACTCCCGAGGTACTCCAGTCGGGAAGAATGTGACATTATTCTACCCTTAGTTCAAAATGATGTCATTGGACTGTGCATAAATGATAATGAGATCATGTGTTCAAAATAAAGCGTCTGGGCTGGGGAGATAGCTCGTGGCCTCAGTGCCTGCCAGGTGGTAAGCGCGGGGTTCCCAGTTCGATCCCCAGAACCCCAGGTGCACCATGCTGGCCCCGAAATCAGGCATGGTAGCGCACGCATGTAATCCCAGCACTAGGGAGGCTGAAAACGGGAGCTTCGGAGATTCAGGATTGCAGTGGTATTGAAGTGCAGAGCTACGGGCGGGCTTCAGTGTATTCGTGCCTGAGTTGATACATACCTTAAATGATACTTTTCTTGGCTAACTTACGAATGTTAATATTGTTTCAGACATACTGTAATTTAAAAATGAATGTGAACATTGGTTTTAAGTTCACAGAAAAATTAATGATGCTCCAATTCTCAGGAGTTCAGGACTAGTGTCTTTGTCAGCTCTCACTAGATTTTGTAAAAGATAGTGACTTTGTCACCTCACTTGTGCGGGGCTTTCCCCTTCCCAGCTCTAAGCGAACACACTGTATAAATAAAATATTAATAAATACAATTTGAAAACTCCTTCTCCTTGCTGTTTATATTCAGAATTAAATTTCTTAAACCAGTAATTAAAATTAACTTTCATGGGCTCACCTTAAGTTCGTAAAATATATGAAGTGTTTTAGAAAGAAAGCCTTGCAAAATTTCATGATGTTTTGTCATATTTGACAACTTTTTAAAAGTATACAAGAGGGATGTAGTGGTGCACACCGGTAATCCCAGGCTCAGGAGGCTGAGGCAGGAGGATCGAAGGGCATTTGAGGCTAGCTCAGGCTCCAAAGTGAATTTAAGGCCAGCCGGAATTTACGGTGAAACCCAGCCTCAAAAAGACAAGTAGATAAACATGCTCGAGCTTTAGTGTTCACTAACCAGGGTTCTTCCTCTCTTCATGCTTCGCTGTATTCTTACAAAGTAAAGCTTCGGGTGTGAAACGCAAGGCAGCTCCGTAGAGAAGACATTTCAACTGTGAATGAGTTCAGGGTTGAGTCCTGTCTGTACCTGAAGAACTTGTCTCCTTTCTTATACGTAGTCTTTCCAAAGCTTGGTATTTTCACCAGAGAGGAAGTTACTTTAAGTCGTAGCCCCGCAAAGGGACCCCTTATGCATACTTACTACGTGACTGCAAGCAGCAGGAAGGGCAGCCCTCTTGGCTGCTGCTGCCCCTGCAGGTTAGCAAACTTGGAACATGGGAGAAAAGGTGATACTACTAGGGCACTCTTCTGCCGGGTTGCTGAGTGCAAAATGGTAGCCTCACCAGTTTAAGTGATTTTAATGCAATGCTAGACTCAGGCTGCAGATATTCCAACTGCATTTCCTTTCTTAGGCTTTCATGGGACATGTTTTTGAAGCTAGCTTTTGGATGTTTAGAACAATTTAGTAGACTGTCAGATGTCACCGATGCCGGGTGTGGTGGCGCACGCCTGTGATCTGCACTGGAGCATTGCCATGAGTCGAGGCCAACCTGGGCAAAGATGGCAAATAAGAAGAGAACCCAGAATATGTGGAACTCTAGATTTAAACAAAGTTACCAGGACTAACTGCAGGAAACGCCAAGATGCTGAGGGCCAAGGTAGGGTTCATGTTGTATACAAGCACAGTATATACCAGAAAAACTTGGCCGGTGCGTGGGTTTCTGTGTTTGAGCAGCCCTTTCCTCATGGAGCGATGTTCTAACTCGGGTTGTCTTTAAGGGCTGTAAATGTGTTGTATAGCACATGGGAGACATAGCAAAGCACTTCTTAGTAATACTGCCAGTGTGATGAAGGTGGTGGAGGAGTTACCTTATACTAACAGATAACCTTTCTTTATTGCTTGAGACAGGACTTCACTGTGTAGTCCAGGATGGCTTCAGACTTGTGATAATCCTCCTGTCCCTATCTGTATAAAGATATTAAGATATTTAATCTTTGCAGAAATTTGCACGGAAGATTGGAAGGCACCAAAGATACCTTGACAGAGCTACTATTAGAATAGTCTACAAAGCTTCATGGATTGAGAACATCCGGTGATTGCTTATCTGGGAGGTCAGCACGTGGTGGTCGGCAGCATGGCCTCTAGGGCTGACCGTCCTGCTCTGCGCCCTGCCACGGGCTCATCCCCCTCTGCTGTAAGCGGGTTGGGCGTATGGCTTTTGTAGGGTTTTGAGGAAACGTCTGTAGGAAGGAACAGTAGCCATTATACATGTTCTGCTCTGTGTTACTGTAAATGCTACCTACTATATGTAGAGTTGTAGGGATCTGTTGGTCTCATCTTCCCCTCTGGAGCCAGGAAGTGATGCACAAGATGAGGACCAGAGCTCCTCCAAAGTTCATCAGGAAAGCCAGCATGACAAGGTCCTCCAGCAGAGCAGCCCAAGAGAACCAGCAGCTTCCATCAGCTCACAGCTTCTCCAAACACCATCCCCAACAGCGTTTTGGTGGCCTCTCCTGTTCTGCCTTTATGTGGCTGGCAGCGATCCTCAGGCGGGTCTCCCGCACCTAGTGCCACGCTAGTTTAATTCTAGGTGTGAGAAGTTGACTACCAGTTAGAAATGCACTAGAGTTTCTTAAGGGCTGAACTTTACTACTTAAGGCTAAAAGTTGCAATTTTTTGAATTTTTGCATGAAATTTCATGTTACCTATGAAAATTCAAGGAATAGTAATTTAAAGGGAAAAATATTATGTGCCACTGTTATATGGCATTCTGAAAGTGGAACATTAGGTCTAAAAGGATTATGGGGCTCAGCTTGGGTAGACCACGTAAGGCAGGTCCTGGTCTTCCCTAGAGGTCATCTGATGTAGGGATGCCAGACCCAGACAGGAAAGGACGTTGGTGAGAGCTGGCCTCTGAAAGGTTCCCTGCACCCCTCATTTCCTGCCTGTGCCCCGATACACATTTCAGTAGATGGACCAAAGGAGATCACTCACTGCTTCCAAATCTTAAAATTATTTGCCAGGCATGGTGGTGCACACCTGTAACCCCAGCACTTAGGAGGCGGAGGCAGGAGGATCTTTGTGAGTTCAAGGCCAGCCTGAATGACACAGGCCCTGTCTTAAAAAATGAAATGCAATAAAATGCATGAATTCCCTGCCCCACAGGGAGAAACGTCACACTATGGTGACCAGTCTCTTGCTGCTCCCTAGTTTATAAGCTCTTTGGCTCTTCCTAAATAGTAATGTTTTGCAAATTTGGCAATATAAATGGAATATTACTGCATGTCCTGATGATGTTGTGTCTGTATGATACTTCCCATGCTGATCGTCAGCTGTAGTTTAATGACTAGTGTCCTTACAGGTGTGCAGATACTTTACCTGCTCTCCTGTGGGTCGTGTGGGGCTCACACCCAAGAACGCTGAACATGCTGCTGGCCCGGCACATGTGCATAAGAGAGGTGGGACGGGCCATGCCCTGTGGCCCCACTCTGTTCCCAGGGTCCACTGCGGCCTGGTGAGCACATCTGAACCGTACCTTTTGACACAAGACTGAGCCTGTTTCCAATCCATGAAATGATAATGCTTTAAAAATGTAATTACGAGAGGGCCATGTAGATAGCTCAGTGTTGGCAGCCATGGAAGCTAGAAAATGGGTCAAAAGTGTGTAGGCGGGACTAGGTCTCACTGCCAAAAGCAAACAAGCTGCCTGTCTGGTTAATTTGGCTGTTAGTTGCTAGGCAACCTCGTGCCGGGTGTTACTAATTTTGCAAAGGTATAAATAAATGTAGGTAAGCCACCAACTAACCCAGCTTTTTTTTCTTAAACAATTTTTCTGTATTTAGTACAGGGTCTACAGGGGATCACTACACAGATCCGACTCCTACCTGTTTTCAGCCTCCCAAAGGCTGGGATTATAAGCACGAGCCACCACGCCCAGTCTGTCACTGTCTCAGCGTGCCCTGGGAGTGGGGCTGGCATCCGTGGCTGCTGCAGCTGCCTAAGCAAGCGCTTCAGTCTGCTGAACCCTCTGGCCGGCCGTAGCCCAGCTTTTGTCTTACGCTTTTCTCATTCCTGCTGCCATTTCTCATGTGGTAGCACCGATCACATTGAGACCAGCAGATCCCTACAGCTCAGCAGTCTAAGAGGCAAGTAAAGGACCTGAGCTGGATCCCCCGCATTATGTGCCATGCCTGCCCCGCCCCAGGAGCGCTGAGCTGGCCACCAAGACTGGGTGTGGTGGCACACGCCTGTAATCCCAGGGCTGGGGAGGCTGGAAACGGGGATCGCTGCGAGTCTGAGCTTCCTAGTGAGTGAGTCCCTGTACCAAATATATAAAACAAACAAAATTACGGGAAATGTTTTGTATATTGTAGGTATTTGCTCTGTCCTCAGTTGCTTTCCTTCCCTGATATTTTTTGGATGAAGTTTTTAGGTATTAAGTTTTGTTTTTTCTGTACTTCTCATGAGTCGCATGTTTTTTCTTACTTAAGTTTGTCATAACAGAGCCTTAGCAATGGAGAGCCTCTACCCCGCTGCCACTGCTTTGAAAAAATCTAAGCTTAAGGAAAAACATCAGGGATCCAGGGGAAGGCACCCGGGAGGGCACTTCTGCGCCAGGCCAGTGGTGCACGTGGAGTCCTGCCGGTGTGGAATCTCACACCGGCCTGGGTCAGCGCACCATTTCTCTGGTGACCTATGCATCACAGGAGCGGATTTTCCCAACAACGCCTTGGAGGTCCATCTAGTTTGGGGTTGCAGAAACTGTTTACCAGCTCACCATTCTGAAGTGTCCTACTTATTTAACACAGATGTTCTGGAGAAGTGTTCCCTCTGCTATAATTTCATTATGCAATTAACACCAGAGAACTCACTTTCGTTTCTTTCTAGGAATGTTCTAGAAAATAAGTGCAAGGAGCAGAAAACAGAAATAGTATATCATTTTCATGGCTAGGTTAATTTATTTCACGGCTATGATAGTCTGTTGCACTTGTTACGGTTAAATACCACGCACAGTTCAAAATCTTTATTCTTAACCTCAAGGGGATGTGAGGGTCGCCAGGTTCCAGGAATAAGATGATCCCAGTGGAAACCGGAAGTGCCCCGCGCCGCGCCCTGCTTCCAGTGGGTGTGGAGCAGGGTCTGGCTCAGAAGAGGAAGGCGCCCCTGCAGTGGCGTAGGACAGGACCCGCGCCGGGCCGGCTGCGCGAGGCTGGTGCCCCCGGGGCTGCGCAGCGAGCTGGTGTTGAGTACACACTTTCCAGAACAGGCACTTAAAAAGCTTGTTAAGTAACATACAAAAATAGATTATATTAATAGGAAACATTTAGTATTTATCAAACTGTAAATCTAGGGCTTTGCCACTCTTAAAAAAATGACACCAGGAGCGGAGCAACGGCCTCCGGGGAGAGGGCGCAGCGCCTTCCACCGGCTTCCGCTGCGGCGCGGTGCAGCCCCGGGCGCCCGAGACACCGAGCGAGCGCGGACCAGGCGGCGCGGCCCACGCTTCCTGCGCCTGCCAGGTCTCTGACGAAGGCGCCGAGGGGACATCGAGTCAGCATCCGGACACCAGGTCGTGCGCCTGCGCGGCAGAGAAGCGGAAACCCTTGAGCAGGAGTCAGGCCTCGGACTCGGCGCCTCCGCCAGCACTCGGGCCTGCGGCGCCGTCCTCTGCGGGGTCGCTGAGCAGCACGTACTTCCCGTCAGCGGTTAGCGGCACAGACAGCATTAGCCGGGCCAGAGCCTCCGGATCCTGAGGTCGGCGGCAGAGTGCGCGAGGGACGGAAAGGGAGAAAGAAGGAAAGCTTAAGACGCACGTGCACGGGGCGGCCGGCTGCGCGAGGGGGGGGGGGGGCTGGCCGCGCTCCTCCTGCAGGCCCCCAGCTAGGGCCCTCGCTGCTCCGCAAGCCCCGGCAGGGGCAGGCTGAAGAAAGAGTCCTGAAGCCGGCTGAGAGCCCCTCGGCCAGCAGGGCGCCTCGCAAGGGCATTACCTTCCTCAAGGGGGAGCATCACAGCCGGGCACTTGCGGGCGCGAGCACGCATCGGGCCCTGGGGGACCGCAGCGCGCACTCATTCACCTGCCTCTGCGCTAGCCAGGGAGGGACGGGTGGGTGGTAGTGACCGACCACAAGTGGGCAGAGGCCCCTGTGGGGAGCAAGGCCACGTCGGAGCCGCCCGCTGGGCAGCTGCTCCTGCGCGTGCATCACGTGTCTGCTCGCCGTCCCCTATGTGCTCCTGCCTCAGGTTCAGACCCCGGGCCCTCGGTCGTGCTGATCACACGCAGCCTGCAGCAGTCGGACCATGCGTGTCTGTGTGCCCCTTCTGTCACTGCAGGGTTTCCTGCCACTACCCAGACTTCTGCGCTTCACTGGGGACAAGCTGCTGAGTGAAGGGAGGTCTCTGGTCACTTCGGTAAGTGGTGCCTGCCGGGGCTGCAGGCTGGGGCGTCCTGGGAGGAGCAAGGCTGAGGAGTGCGGGGGGGGGGGGGACGTGGGTATGTGGTGTGGCAGGGCAAGGGGCAGCCTGGCCAACAGTGTGAGCAAGATGGTGAACGGCAGGCGCGCTCGGCGCTGATTAGTACGTGCACATTTGTTAGTTGGGCCTGCAGCCAGCCTGGCAGGCGTGTGGCGGTTAGAAAGCTCCGGGGGTGCGCACTCCGTCTAGGACGCACAACTGTCCTTGACAGCGTCCTTCCCATGTGGACAGATGTCCTTACAGTAGTTGTGAAAGCAGCATGAAAATGCACCTTACCTTCTGAGCTTCAATAATTTCTTTTCCCAAATTAATAGCATAACATATCTGGAAAAGACAAGGAAAGCGGTGGTTAGCAATGTACGAAAGGCCAAGCATTTGAGGGGGAAGTGAGCTAGGAGTGCGGCGAGGCCGCCGTCCACTCGGGCCACGTGGGACGCTGGGAGGTGGCTGAGCGCCTCATCCTCATGGCTTGCAGCGCTAGCGCCCCGCTGTCCCGACCTCAGTGCCAGCGTGTGCCGTGTGACAGCCGAGTTCCTCCGGTGCTGGCAGCTTCTTGGCGGTGTTTCTGGCCCAGGCATGCTTCTCCAGCACTGGGCTGGAGGCCAGGAGGGTTCCTGCTGAGGGGCGGGCCTCTCAGCTTGGTGGCACTTCCTAGAGCCACCTGCCTGGTTTGCTCTATTTTCTAGTGTATTTGCTTTTTTTTTTTTTTTTTTTTNCTCAGAGCAAATGCAGAGTACTGCTTTAACACCTTGTGATCTCCCTACCAAGCAGTCCACCCTACGCCTGGCGGCTCCTCGCCCACTCGGTGTGAGTAGGTGTGTACCTGCCCCAGGGAACTGCAGGACAGCTGGTGTCACAGCAGTGGGGGCTGGACCCGTGGGATGTTACCCCGACAGCCTGGCCACGGTTCCTACCACAGTGCCCTGCACTGAGCTGTCCGAATACAAGACAGAAAGAAGTGAGACCTTTTCGCCGTCGGAGTTGCTTTCAAAAATGTACGTGCTCAGAGACTCTTCTCCCAGGGACTCGGGGACTCGGGTGACAAAGCCAAACAGTCTCTTGTTTTCCTGATGGGCAGCGAACTGGGTGACACTGGAGAGTTCAAACTGGGGAGAAAGGACACACTGAGCAGTCACCAACAAAGGGAGCAGAAGAGCTCTGTGTGGTACTCGAGGGGCAGCCACTGCCTGCAGCCATTCACCAAGCGCCAGGCCAGTGGTGGCGAACCTATGGCATGTGTGCCCATCAGGCTGTGTGTTAGCATGGGACGCTCTGCAAGGTTCACCCTCACTGTTGGGCTTGACATGGGTGTGACGATGGTGAGGTACTTACGTTGGCCCTGGACACCTGGGTCTGAGGATCTATCAACCTGAAATTTTAGAAGATTCATTAATTACACACTTTGAACAAAGCCATCCTTACAAGGGTCTGGAGGAGATCAGAGTGAAGTCATGCACACACCCTTCTGTTGGACAGTGTGGCCTGCTTGGGACTAGGGAGGCCGTTCCTGTGGCCATGAGCTCGGTTCCTGCCTCTGCTGCCACGTGTATGGCTCAGGTGTTTGCAGTGCAGGCAGCTCAGCAAGCGGAACAAATCCCACGGGGGGCCGCGGCTTAGCCAGAGCGCAGCATGTGACTGCAGGCAGTTCTAAGTACGTGCGGATGGATCAGGATTGCTGTCTCCTTCTCGGCAGGCACTGCCTGCTGTTTAATTCCCCCAAGTGCTTCCAACTTACTCTAAATTTAATTTTAAACAAATACATGCGGTATTTGAGAACAGTAAGGCATTTGACAAAACATTCCCTATTAGTATAAATGTAAGAGGAATAATGTTAAAGAAGGCATTTCCGAATATATTCTTCAACACAATTTCAATGCTCTTCATCGAGTAGCAAGGTTGATGTACGTCAGGACTATATTAGAGAATTCAATGCTGCCTTAAAACAGTGATGCCTTAGTTCACAGATGTTCTTTTTTTTTCCCCCCAGAACCAGGGACTGAATTCAGGCCCTTGCACTTGCCAGGCAAGCGCTTACGCTACTCCACCATCTCCCCAGCCCACATGGATGTTCTTGTTTGCGGTTTGATTTATAAGCACAAACATGGGTAAAAGTTTGTTTTTGTCTGCAAACTTGGCATCTGGGGATGAACACGACCGCAGCCACCTTTTTCCACAACTGTGGAATGAATGAGGCTCAGAAACCGGGGCACCACGGTGTCTGTTTTTTTCAGGGCTGGGGCTCTCCTGCAGGCTGGCAAGTGCCGGGCGCATACGTCCCACAGGTGTCTGCTACATGCTTGTGCTGTTGGGCACTTACATGCAATAGTGGGTAGTGCAGTTATTCTGCAATCACTGTAAATTTTATGGATAAAAGCAAGAACATTTTCTCCTTATAAAAAGTTTATAATTGCATTTATACACAATATCTAGATTAGGCAAATCTATCGAGAACCTTGAATTCTAGGAACAGTGAGCTAATTTCTGCATAAGGTCCAGGACATAGTTGGAGAAAAGCTTAAAGATATATATGGAGTTTTGTTCCTAATAACCTAATTATCATGATAATTTTCATAATAAATGAGGAAGGTAATGAATGGAAATCCTAGTTACTCTTTTAGTTTTGGCAGTACTGTAGCAGCTGTTGAACCCAGAGTGGGAAGCCGTAATCCAGAAACTGTGGAGCTGCAGCCCCGTCCCTATGCTGTGTGTGTAGATGGGCTCAGTAAGCTGCCGGGCTGGGTGTGCACGTGACTGCCCCTGCCTCCACTTCTCCAGGCGCTGGGGTGAAGGGGCACACTGCACCCGGGTCCCTAAGTTCCCTTCCTGGCGTCAGCCTTTGCTGAGCACTTGCGCCATGCTGGGCAGCACGTGTGTTTAAGCGCATGAACTCAGCCCCTCAGACAGCATGCGGCCTGGACACAGTTAATTCACAGCTGAGGGCACGGGGCTGTGGAGGTTACGCAAAGGCCAAGGCCAGAATAAACCCAGAAAGCCTGGCTCTGCGAGAGCGGCCCACAGAAATACAACGGGAGTCCTGCCCGTAAGTTCTTTCAGAAGCTACCGTAAGAGAAGTGAAATCATTGATCCAGTAATCTAAAATACTACCTGTCACAGGTGTAACTGACCTAAGCCATTAGCAGAGAAATGTGTCACGCTGGGACGTAACAGCACCGCAGAAACTTACGCACCTAACTCTGAAACGTCAGGGCCCACCATTTCTGTTCCGTGGGCAGTGGCTCAGCCTGCGACTACCGCCTGGTGGCCACGGCCATCCACTCCCGGGACCTCATTACCTGAAACCCGTCTGTGCTCCACAGAGTGCCTTCTATTACCTTTTAATGCTCCAGGTATTTTGGGCAGATTCAAGCTCTTTAATCCTTGTTATTAATTTTAATAAGCATTATTTTCAAATAAAAACCTTTCACTTTGAAGATCTCATAATGTAGGTAATTCTAGAGTAACAGCATCTTTATAACACCATCCAGGTTGAGCTTCTGTAATCTGGGACTTGAAAGCCAGATTATGGCCCCACGATATGAAATGTGCTGGGAGCCTACCACAAGTGCAAGTCCACGGCATGGAGCTGCTGCGTGCACACGGTCATTAAATGGTATGCTGCCTTCAGGCACACTTAGCACGTGTGTAAGTGATATGAAACATACACGAAGCTCCAATTTAGACGGGGACTCCGTCACCAAGGTGTATCATTATATACATGCAAATATTCCAAAGACTGGGGGGAAAAAGACCCAGAATCTGAAATTCTTCTGGTCTCAAGTATGCCAGAGAAGGGCTGCACAACCTGCAGCCGCTGGGTGCTGAGTTCAGCCATGAGTCCTTGTCATTAGGAGCATATTTTACAGAAGAAAGTGTGGCCTCTTCCTGTGACCCGATCAGACATCCCCGAGTGCGCACCCAGAGGGGTGCGTATGGCTTACGTCGGATGTGCGGTGAAGCCGGCAGGGGCTCTGACGGAGAAGTAGTAAAGAGAAAAAGGAAAGGTGCCATTGAAGCCAGGGTGGCGGTGCAGGGTGGTGGCACATGCCTGTAATCCTAGCACTTGGGAGGCTGAGGCAGGAGGATCACCATGAGTTTGAGGCCAGCCTATGCTGCATATATGAGTCCAAGGCCAGCCTGAACTTCATCGAGGCCCTACCTCAAAAATAAACTAAAAGAAGATATAAAGTACCTCAGAGCCTGACTGGTGACCATCAGGTGGGACTCGGTCATCCGGAAGATGTTGTGAATGGCTCGTGCAGCCAGCACTTGCCTCATGGCTTCGTAAATCACTTCTGTGCTGCTGTCCGTCTTCACCGCCATTGACCCCAAAAACCGAACTATGAACATCTGTTGCAGAAGCGAATCTGCAAGACAGCCGTGGCTCAGGAGCTTGTTAACACCTGGGCTCCTGGGCTTGCTCAGGACAGAGGGCACCCGAGCAGGGCATCTCGGCCAGGCTGCCCAGCCCCGGCTCTTCCGCTGCCTGCGCTGTCTGCATGTGAGTTGCTGCGGCCCACAGAGGTGCCTCCAGTTCTTACATGACCTGTGGCAGTGGTGCCAGGGGGTGCCCCTCACCGGAAGCCCAGGAGGTGTGCTTCCCCACACCCTGGGACACCCAGCACTTTGGCCCACCCATTGATTGAGCCTGCTCAGAGAAGATGATGTGGGAGTGTGCCCAGTGCTGGGGCTCACCAGTCAGACAACGTGTTTGTCACTCAGGGGCAGTGACATTTCCTAAGAAAGGGAGAGCCACTGCCAACGGCTTCTTAACAGGGGCACAGACACACAGCACTGAGTGACAGAAGCATAACTGAGACAGCACAGAAAACACTGAATAAAGAACTACTTTTTATTCCTGTAGGAACAATACTGACCCATCATTTTAAGCTGTGGGGCCTCTCTTTTCCCTTTGTTCCTAGAAGCAAGGGCCAATAGGACCTAATATAGCTAATCAGTGACTCACACTTAACTCTTTTCTGTGGACATTTACAAGTTTAGAAAGTGTCCCCTGTAGCTTCTCGACACCCGCTGTGGACTAGGGCAAACACTGGCAGTCAATGTTCCGTGACACATCTGAGGCACAACTGCCACCTTCACTTCAAAAACTAGTACCTTCTGCCTAAAACCTTTAAGGAATGCAAATGCTGAAGTAACCGCTTTCGACTGACATAAGCAGAGTGTTCTAAGGATCTCCAGCTGCTGTCGGAGCCGAGCACCTCTCCTCACTGAATGGCACTGGCTGGGAACGCAGGCTGCGGAACCCACTGGGTTCCGGCCAGCACTACTGGGCATGTTCTGCAGCACATTTAGGACTGCAAACCAACAGCCAAACTCTAAAGCTGCACACCATAACTTTATCATTCACTCGTGTTAACGTCAAGACCATATTGTTTGTGCTTCTCTAACATGAAGCATCACGATGCGTATCCTCAGCAAGTCTGCATTTTGATGTGCTCATTTTGTCCTCCTTGAGTTTGTTTTAGAGGAACGGATGCCCGCTTTAGAGTTGACAGCATCTGCATGCAGGAGCTCCGGGGTATGGCGGAGGCGGAGAACCTCCCTGCTCCCCTCTGGCGGTACTCAAGACCAGCCTCGCCATACCTGTCATCACCTCTCCCGGGAATGCTAAACTGGGGTCATAATTTCAATCCCTAGTCCGAGTTCTAGAGCTCCAGAACACAATGTCTCCTGTTACTTCAGTGGCCCCGTCCCTCAGTGCAGGAAGCACACCGAGCTGGCCTCTCACCTTCTGCCTCCGGGAAGGTGTCATCCTCACTTTCGCCAAAAGGATTGGTCCGCCTGGAGGAACAGCAGGCGTCAGCCACAAGGACCGGACACAAACTAAGCGAGTCAGGTCTCTGGGTGCGCCAGACCCAAGAACCGACTGTCCTCCCTCCTGAGCCCTCTCAGCCCTACCTGCCGCCCCTGTTCTGATCCAGGAATTCTGTGGCTGGAAGTACAATGTCGAACTGAATCGGTGTCCCAGGGGCGATGAGCTCCTCGGGCTCGGGAACCGCGGCTGCCGCTGGGGGCTCAGGCCTGTCGTTCTCCAGCTCTGAGCTCTTGGGGTTCTGGCTGGGGTGCCACAGAGGAGGGAAGTCTGCAGGCATGCTTAGCCACTTGCTTGAGGGAACTTTACACCCGGAACACAAGGGTGGTTCCCAGGGGTCCTTCCGTGTGCTCTGAACCCTCGTGTCCCTGTGGAACTCCTCCGGACGCCCCCATGTCCGCAGCTCGGCCAAGAGCCATGGTGGAGCATCTGTTGCGCCACACACTGGTCTGGGAAACGCGCTGCTTGGGAGACAGGCCTCTGTCTCCGTCTGAGTTGTATTTATTGTTGTCACTAACGGCTGGCAATGTTGGCGGCATCCAGCCTTGTCAGCTGGAGAAGAAACGTCCTGGCCTGCCTCCTGGCCTGCTGTTTATTTCATTAGCCTGGCCCTGACTTCCGGCACCCCCGCTAATACCCTCTCCTCTGGAGCACCACCTCTCTGGGACAGCTGTGTGACAGATGGCCGGTCCCCACGAGGGATGCAGGCAGAGGCAGGATGCTTAGGCCTGCAGGCCAGCTCTGCGAGGACCCTTGGAGGACAAGTTCAAACTCCACGGCTAACAGAAGAAATGGGCCACTAGAGAGCCCCGGTGAGCCGGGGGAGGGAGGAGGTTGCTGGAGTCACCTGTGCCCTGGGGCCCTGCCCCTCAGAAATGCTTATAGTGGCTGTGATACAGTGACTGCACTGAGAACATCCGTGTTTAGGCTCCAGAGAGCAAGGGGAGGTGGCGTGGGGCCAGGTGACATCCAGGAGCCAAGAACCTGGACCTTATCTAGGGAGGCATGGAGTACTCTGAACAAAGAACGACAGGAGGCCACGTGTCACTACAGGAGGCCATATGTGGCTAACGGGCACTGCTCCCTTGGTTTCCACGGGAGCCAGATGTGCAGGTGCTGCTCCTCCTAGCCCTGCTGCTCCTTCTCTTCTCCAGATGTTGGGCTCCTCAGGAGCCCACCCTGCCCTGGCTGCTCTGAGCTCTGGCTGAGCTCCTGGCTCATCCCCCTGGCGGGATGACTCCCGTGCGCCCTGGCCCGGAGCAATCAGTGGGTGCATGACACCTGGGAGATGGTTCACAGGCCTCGCCTTAGGGTGGCCCAAACTAGACTCCTCATCTCTGCCACCTCCATCTGCCCTTCCCTTGAGCCCTGCAGGCCCTGCTGCTGCCACCAGATTAGATCCAGACTCAAGGACTCCTCGTTGCCCTTCACCCAGCCCTGGGTCCTCTCTGGTCAAGAGCTGCGAGCACAGACCCTAGAGAGGGAGGAGGTTATCTCACCCTGCCTCACCCACAACTCCCCACTCCAGCCTTGTGCTTCCCAGCTCCTGGTCGCCTTCCCTGTGACCTGAGCCTGGCCTTCCAGTTGCCTCCCAGACCCACCAAGCTCTTTCCCACCCTATCAGGCACCACCTGCAGTAGCTGCAGCAGGGCCTGTGTCATCTCAACCTCCACAGCCAGGCCTGGCCTGGGTCCTGTGCTCCCCACACCAGACAGTGGCTGGCCATGTCATCATGGTGCTTTCTGTCCCCTAGAGAGAGGTCCCCTCAGAGTGGCTGGGAGGGCTACCCTGGTCACAGGGTCTCTACCCCATGTGCACTAGGGCTTCTGTCACTACATGCAGGACAGCACTCTCCCCAACTCATGGTGTGTCCCGGGGTCTGGACTTTCGCTCTGTCACAGTGCTTTCCTCTGAGCCCAAACCGTACACACTGCGACTTCCTCACTGTGCTCAGCCGTCCAAGGCTCGCTGCCCTGTCCCATTTTTGTCACCTCTGCTCAGGCTCTCATGCTCCCACAAGGGCTGGGCCACCCTGTCTGCCCTCCCCACTGGCCCCTCAGTGTATCCCATGCCGCGCTATGTACGGCAGTCTTCCTAAGCAAGGACAAGCCTGTTAATCCTCAAAACTGGCAGCTCCTGAGCAGAGCGCCCAGGTCTCGCACGGCCAAGCCCACGTGTGTCTGCCAGCCTCTCTCCCTCCGCATGTAGCCAGGGCAGGGTGCGTCACCCCGGGAGCTCCCTGTGGTCTCCCTGAGATCCCTGTGACTTCCGGCAGTCATGGGCTTGCACCTGTTCAGAATGCTCGCCTCCACCCCAGCCCTGCTGCGAAAATACAGACACCATTAAATGTGTCACCATTTAAACTGCCCTTTGATGCCCACACTGCCACTTGCACGATGAGTAACGCAGCCCTCCACCCCCTCAGCCCTTTGAGACACCCAGAAACTCGGGGTGGTTCCTAGGATCCGCCCAGAAGCTAGGCTGGAATTTAGGGGAGAGCTGTTGGCATGGAACCGGCCACTATCAATGCCATCGGGCAAAAGGGGGACAGGCGACCTAAGCACTCAACAGCTAACAGTAAGTGGTGGAGTTGTGTGCAGTTTGATTAAGAAATGACTAAAGAATGCAGACATATTTAAAATGAACATATGAAAATAAGAGCATATGTGCAGAGCAGCCTGGGCAGTGACATGGACACATGAAAGATGATTTTTTCATTAAGAAAAGTGAAACTTGTGCCCATGTGGTGGAATGCTTGGTATCCTAACACTCCGAGGCAGGAGAAGCACCCGGCAATGGACTGGGGAATGGGGCTCGGCAGCAGCCTGCTCCTGGCTTCCTCCCAGCTCGTGCACTTCTCTTTACAGTGCTTTGCAGGTTCTTGTAAAAAGCTGGGGTGAGCGCCTGCCTGGCAGGACCAGTGACACAAGCCTGCATAGCTCAGACCACAGCAACGTGGCCCAGTGGGATGCTGGCATCAGGCAGGTGTGAATCCTGGCCCTGCTGCACTGTGGTGCAGACCCCACGTGAGACTTTCACTCTCCTGGCTCAGCTGAGGCTTCTCCCAGCCTGCAGAAGCGCAGGAGATGGCATCTCCCTCAGCTCCCCACAGCCTGCCCCGCACGGCCGCCCACGCCTCCCTCGGCTCCCCACAGCCTGCCCCGCATGGCCGCCCACGCCTCCCTCAGCTCCCCATTCCATGTAGCTGCCCGCTCGCGCCCTCCTGCAGTTACCTGGGGCCGGAGCTCTCCTGTTTCTTCCCCAAGCTCATAATGGGAGTCACCGCCTGCAGCGCCGTTTGATTCAGCCGGATGGCCACGGCCTGGAACCCACGGGCGACGCTGCTCAGTGGGCCAGGCGGGGCACGGGGGAGGCTGGGCCATGGGGGCTGCTCATTACCTCAGGGTCGTCAGTCAGGTAGATCTGCCTGGAGATGTTGTTGATGGTGCAGATCCACTGCAGAGAGGAGAGAAGCCCTGAGTGCAGAGCCGCCACCGAATGCACCGGAGGTCAGGTGCAAAGGTGAGGTGGAGCTAGTTACCTCCTCGTTCTCCTTCCTGCTCTCTGCCTGGAGGATTATCCCCCTGGAACAAAGCAAGTCCAGTCAGGGCTGCATTCTCGGACCGGTGTCCCCTCCAACATAAGCGGGAAGCCCAAGCGCTGCCCTCTGAGCTCAAGTCTGACCACTAGCAGGGACCAAGTCCTGTGGCCCTGCTTGCCTCTAACCACATTCAGGACTAGGCAGTGTTTCCAAGCACTGAGAAGTCCATATACAGAGGCCAGGCCTGGGGGGTGACGGTGACAGCAGTGTCACTGCCTCAGCTCTGGGAGGGTCTCTGCTCCATCCTTAATTCCTCTTAGGGATGGCGCAGGAGAAGCACAGATCTCATCCCTGTCTCCAGGTGAGGACCCTGCGACTAGAGCCGGAACTGCAGGGAATGGCTACTAGGACCCCAGGACGGGGCAAGAACCGCAGTCCCTGCCAGCCGGGAGGGAGACGCTCCCACCTGTGTCCCCAGGACACGCAGGCCCCTCTCCTCCAAAGGAAGGCTTCCTGAACAAGACCCTCGCTGGGCTTGCCCCCTCAGGGGCCCCATGAACAGAAGACCACCAAGGTCCCAGGCCCAGCGTGGCCGTCCCGTGGCGTACGATTTCCCGTCGGGAGCCGTGATCTGGAAGCAGTAGCGCCGGTCCTCGCAGTCCACCGCCATCACGGAGCAGTTGTCCAGGTCCTGGATGAGCCCACCGGCCACGGCGCCCCGGGGCTGGCATAGCAGGTTCCCGCCCTGGGTGAAGAAGTACAGCCGCTCCCAGCTGGTGCTCACCAGCCCTGTTTTGCTGCGGGAAAGGAGCGGCAGGGCCCTCAGCACCGGGAGGGAAGTGCGGGAGCCTCCGCCTGCCACCGCCCGGAGTTCAGAAGCAATGGCGGCTTTCCGCAGAGCCACGTCGCTGCTGCTCCAGGAGACTGTGGGCTCCGCTCCCACTGGCAGCGCCAGCCCCCGGCAATGCCAAGCACGCGGGTAGAGTAGGCCCGCACTACCTCAGCCCACAGACGCCCCATGACCCCCGTCCCAGGGCCCCTGCTAGCCGGGCTGTGCTGCCGGGAGGCCGCTCTCCTCTAACGGGGCCTCTGGGAGCAAGGCAGGAGGAGCTCGGCACACCCTAGTTTCTGCAGAGTTTTTACGAGGACGTTTGCCTATGAGCTCTGCAAGCCCCGGGCTCAGCTCTGCCCAGGGAAAGAGCTTCTGTTGGGGGGGCGGGGGGATGGACAGCAGACACAGCTGCTGAATTTGGTAAAGCTGAGGAGGAACTGTGTGCCAGGTGAGGGGTGTCCTCACTGCCCCAGAAATCCCTAAAAATGGCAACAGCTGGCGCTGGAAGGCTTTGGCCCCACCAGGATAACCTTGTTCGTGCTTTGCGACCAAATTGTCAGAAGCAGGGGCCATGCTGGAGTGAAAAGCCCAGGCTCGGCCTGGCATAGGAGCCCGATGACCCTGCACACCTGGTATCGCGTCTCTGCTCCCAGACTCCAGCCTGCCCACTCCCTGCAGGTTCAAAGCCCAACACCAGCTGGGTGGGCCTGAGGCTTCCCAGCCTTGATGGTCCGGGCTTGCTGAGCCCTGTGGACAGTAACTCAAAGGGCCTGAGGACGGCAGCTGCAAGTGCCACCAGGGGAGGCAGCCTGGAGCCCTGGTGTGGGACTGACTCCATGAGCCTAGTCAGGAGACCCAGGGGCTGGGTGTGGGCTGGGGTTCCCGTTCTCCCCAGTGTCCCTGCGCACCCTGGGGCCTAGGGGGAGATGGGGGGTCACTCCCTAGAAACAGAGCTGGGACAGGCACTGTACATACTTCCTCAGGTTCAGGTAGCCGGCCTTCTGGATGAGGTTCCGGTTGATCTCAGGGGCAGCCACGTCCAAGTCTGGGGTGTATACGGACTCGTCCACGGAGAGCAGCTCCTGCTGGGACACGCGCATCTTCTCTGCTTCCGCTTCCAGCTCCACCTGGATACTTCAGACGGACAGTGACTGGTCAGCCACTCGACCCTGGCCAGCTCTGCACTGCCAAGAAGCAGGTGGCAGGGGCCTCACTGCACTCCAAGCTGCCCGCCTGCCCTGTGGATGGAGCCCTGGGCTCTGCGTGGTCCAGCTCAGGCGCCCAACCTCAGAGGTCGCAGGACCCAGCTGTGCAGTGCCCGTAAGTGCTTGCTCTAAGGATACCACTGCACAGTGTGCTGCTGCCCACTGCAGTCCCAGCACTGGCCTCACACCTCCTCCTGCCTCAGCCCCGAGTGCTGGGATGGCAGGCGTGGGCCACCAGGCCTCGGTAAGGACCACACCCTGGGGCCCAGATTCAGCAGGGAGGGCAGCAGGCACACAGCGCAGCTGAGTTACCTTTGAACCATGTCCGCCCCAGTGCAGAGGAAGCTATCCATACTTCTTGAAAACATTTCTGCTCCCTTCTTAAAGAAGTTAATCTGAAAGACAAGGGTAGAGTCCTGAAATCACCCAAGGGTTCCCTAAATGTGGCCTAGCAGCTCTCTACAGAGCTACTACACAGAGCAGGGGGTACTCGCCAAGTCCCAAGGACCAGGGGACGCAGCTGTCTTGCTGAAAGGCCAACGCAAGAGCCCTTCTGTGGGATCTGGGCCTGGAGCTACAATGGTTCAGGAAATGACCAGCAGCAGCTCTACATGAGTGCTGAGTAGTGACTTCCTGCCTAGCACGGGCAGAGTGTGGTGCTCACACGGGATGTCCCTGCCCTGGCCACCCTGTGACACAGCACACTCAAGCCATGCACAGGACTAGGGTGGTCTGAGATGCTCCTCGCCACAGGGAGATGCTGGGCTAATGTCCTCAGAAAGCCTCTTCCCAGGGGACAGGAGCACAAGGGGACCATGTGCAGGAAAGAAAGGCCCCTGCTGCTCCCAGGGTGCTATGATGGATGCTTTCTCTGCCAGGGGACAGTGGCCTCCTGGACACTTGGGGACCACACAGTTTGAAAATGAAATTGCAGCGGTTGTGTTTGGCATCAGTGGAAAGGGTCCTTCCTTCCTAGCCTCCTGGAAGACACTCGCGTCTCAGAAAGCCTGGAAGCCTGGCCCTCTGCATGATAGCACATGGAAGAGGGAAGCAATAACGCTTCTGGGCACCACTGGCAACCTCGGCCACCACTCGGAAAGCTCAGCCTTGAGTTCCGTGGCTGTAGCTTCAGAAAACTTGGGCAGGACGTTGGCAATGGTGCATGTGACATGCCTCGTGGTGGGAGGCCGCCACACAGGGTGGATGCTCACTGCAGGCCCTGCCTGGAACTGGAAGTTCACCTCGGGGCAGTGACATACACGTGGGCCTCACCTGAAGGGCAGGTGCCATCGGCAGCAGGGCTCTGGCTTCCTCCCTTCTCCCCTGACACCTTGGCAAAGTGTGGATGCCAGTGCTCGCAGATACCACGGGAAAGGAAGCCACACAGGGCAAGTCCTGCCGGCCATCTGAGTCACACAGATCAGTGCTGTCCATGCCACTCTGAGCCCCTGTGCTTTGGAGTGTCAAAGGCTCATCAGCTTTAGGCCTGGGCTGCTGGCTCCCTCCCTGTCATCTTCTCTAGTGTCCTGCACCGCTGGCTTGGGGCTTCTCCAACTCTGGAAGCTCCTTGGCAGGGGCTCCCCTGATCCCTAGAGAACTCTGACCAAGGATGGAGAGGTGCCCGCTTCTGTGTGCATCTCGTAGTGCTGACCTGTCGGGGTGACACCCAGCTCGTGAGTATGCGCTCCATGCCCGGACAAATTTATTACCAGGCCTTGTGAGCAGGCATCAGGGCTGAGTCCTGATGCAGCGCAAACCTGTCTGATGAGCAGAGAGGGCGGGCGGGGTCACTGTGCCGCTCTGGGCTGGTGGTGTGGAGCAGCCTGAGTTTCCACCCTCTGAGAAGGGTGGGGGCCCTGGACACCCCAACTCCCAAGGGCCGGGGAAGAGGGAAGCAAACACCTCAGCACCATCCCTGAGACTCAAGATGTTTGGCAACCCTCTCTAAGCAAAGGGCTATGGTTTCCAGCAGGATTTAAACACAGGGAAGGGCCTAAGTGGTCCTAGTCCTGAAAGCTGGACACTTTTTATAGGAAAAATGGAACGTGGACCCTCATTCCTCCAAGTAGATGTGCCAGCCACCCAGCAAAGAGGGTGCAGTATGGGTCCCTCACTGCACTCCCTTGAAAAGCCTGGGCTGGGACAAGGGACACAGTGCTTGGCCACAAGCCAGAGCCAGCTGGCCGCAAAGCTGTGCCTGGGCCTGTGAGGGCTTCCCCCTTCCCCAGCACGCTCTGGGACCGCTGCTCCACTGCAGCCTTCGTGCTTCTGGGACACTAAGTCCTGCACCCTCCCTGGCGGGCTGGAGGCAGGGTCTGTGGGCCCAGCCCACGGAGGGCGCACAACAGGAGCCTTAACCAAAGACAGCACCACTCCACAGCAAAGCCAGGAGTGCTTGGGTCCAGGTGCCAAGCGTTGTCACCTAAAGAGAAAGGAGCTCAGCCGGAGCCCAGCCAGTACCTGCCCCGGGTGCCCACCACGAGGATGCTGCCCGGCTCCCAGGGCTCAATCAGGCTTCCCTCAGTGACTCAGAAGGGCCACACTGCTCCCTTTAAGTGTCCCCTCCCAGGCACCAGGTGACGGCAGCCAGCTCCCGTGAACCACGCACCCCACATTCGGACAGTGGGGTGTGGATGCTTGAGGACCTCTCTGCATCCTTCTTCCCTGACGGAAGGCACATGCTCCTTTTGAAACAGACGTGTTTCACTGTGATAAAAGATGTTGTTACGTGGGCTTCAAAATGTGGCGATTCTATTTGACCAACATTTTCCCTCCTCACACCCCTTTCTGTCTTTCAATCGTCCAGTGAGAGGCGGTTCCAGGTCCCTTTCTTATGGGCCAATGTGCGGTTCTGGAGCCAGGCCCTGCGCCTGCCATTCCCTGGCAGTGCAGTCCCCCTGCAGCTCGAGCCTCCTTTACACTGGAATCCGATGGAGGAAGTGGCACTGCCCAGGGCTCAAGAGCCCAGACACTTGGGGACACGTGGACAGACAGCAGCCCCTAAGGGTGGGTCTGGCCACACGGTCAGTGCAGCAATGCACAGCCGGGGGCACATGCCTGCCTCCCAGCCTGAGCCCGCAGCTGCTTCTGGGAACTCCGGATCAGGCTCAGCCTTTTCTTTTTCTGTATGTAGGCCAGGGTCTACAGGTCTCACTACCTAGATCTGACTTGTAATGATTCAGCTTTTTTCAGCCTCCCAGGTGCTAGGATTACAGGTGCGTATCACCACGCCCAGTCTCAGTCACTCACTGTCTCAGCGCACACCTGGGGCGGGGCCGGGATGGCATGCTGGGGATTGAACCCCGGCCGCTCTGCTCTGCCTAAGCAAGCAGTTTAGTCCGTCTCAGGCGCAGCTTTTAATTGGATCAGAGAAGAAGGGCCAGGCCACTTCCTCCCAAAGAAAGTCTGGGATATGGCCGACACTTGTAGAGCACCTGGCCTCAAACAGCTGGCCAAGATGGTGTGGCTGGAGGCTGCCCGGGGCGCTGAAGCCCAGGCAGCATCTGGCTGGCTCTGTGACTACGTTCGGTTCCTGCCGGGTGCCGAGCGTCTCCGCCCTACCTGCCCCTGGGCGAAGCCGATCATGGGCTCCATCATGGCCATCCGCTTCCGGTACTGCAGCGCGTTGAGGGCGCAGTAGTACTGCAGCGCCGAGAGGTGCTGCTTCCGCCGCGCAGCCGCCACGTCCTTCCGCACCTCGGCCTTCACCTGGTGCAGAGCGGAGGGCGAAAGTCAGGCTGCCTGCTTGGGGCAGTTCTGTAGGAGCACGCGTCGTTCGGATACTCATTACAGAATTTTTGTGGGGCAGAGGGGATGGCTCAGTAGAATAAGCGCTGCCCTGGCAAGTGCAAGGGCCTGAGTTCAATCCCCAGTTC
>NDGN011555419.1:0-15040 GCA_002564285.1 Tympanoctomys barrerae | reverse complement strand
AAAAAAAAAAAAAAGAAAAAAAGAAAAAAAGAATTTTTGTAACAAACACAGTGATACTTATATAGAGTTCCACCTTAAATTTATTTGCTTATTTTTTCTTTCTTTTTTCTCTTTTCTTGAGACCCGCTATGATTATGCAGTTGAGGCAGGCCTTGAGCTCACTGTGTCACCCAGATTGGCCTCAAATTTACAACAATCCTCCTGCATCAGCCTCTGGAGTGCTGGAATTATAGGTGTGCACCACCACACCTGGCTTCCCTCTGAAATTTATTTTTTTCTTTTTGGTGGTACTAAGAATCAAACTTAGGACTTTGCGCTTGCCAGGCAAGCACTTATTTCACTGAGCTATCTCCTCTGCCCTCCATCACAAATTTAAAGAAAGTGCAGACTGAAAAATCCCAAATCCCAGAGCAACAGCAGCTCTGAATCTACGATGTTGCACACAGGGGAAGTTGACAGCTTTCTGGAGGCTGTGACAGCGTGACACTGCTTTGGAGAACCCCCGGCAGCCAGTTCCAGCAGCTACGTGCACATGGTTCTTCCACAAGCCCGCATTCCAAGTCAACAAACAGAAATAAAAGGTCTATGCATGGGGTTGTTTGCTTTCTCTATCACAGACAAACACCCAGAAATCAGGGGCTGAAGAATCAGAATGGACCCTTGGCACAGAGCACCAAGCGGATGGATAGTCCCTGTGGAATGTCACCTGCTCTAGATTTGCCTTCAACAAAGCAGGCTGGAAAGTCAGGGTAGAGAAGCGAGGGCCTCTTTGGCATGCGGAATAATTGTAAGAGAATTTTTTTTTTTTTTCGTGGAACCAGGGATTGAATTCAGGCCCTTGTGCTTGCCTGGAAAGCGCTTATTCTACTGAACCATCTCCCCAGCCCATGTAAGAGAAGATTAAGAGACAAGAAAGCAACACAAGGCAGTCCATGTGCCAGGGAGCCCCAAGAGGGCAGAGTCCGAACAGGGCCTGCAGGCTGCTCACCTTCTCGTTCTCCTTCTTTTTGGAAAGCCTGCTGTATTTGGCCATCGCAAGGTCATGGTCTAAAAAGAAGATGAGGGAGGCTGGGCAGGGACGGGCAAGGACCTCCCTTCAGTGTTCCCTCCCCACTGGGGACCCGACCTGGACACCAACCCCGGGACGGGGCGGGAGCCCTACCGTTGCTGGCGAGTCCAAAGAGATCCTTCAGAGTGCTTATTTCTGCACAAGAGAGAAGAAAACAGCTGAGAGCAAAGAAAAATAAATCCTATCAGCCCCACTGTTTTCTGAGTCAGTAAGCACGCACCGCCCATACCCCGGGGCCACTGCAGCCCTCTCTGCCAGGCCTGGCCTGGTGGCCCAGCTCCTGCCCTCGCCCACGCCCAGTGCCCCTGCCCACTCTGAGGAGCTGGTATGAAGGTGACGCAGGCAGACACGTGGTGGCCAGGTCTGCAGCAACGACCAGCCTGGAGATAAACCTCAGCTCTGAGTCTTCTGCCCCCACACAAAGGATGGATCGTAACCATCTGTCCTGGGAATGGAATCAGGACCAGACCCAGGGGACAGGAGTGCAGGAACTGGGCTAACAACCACCCGTGATGCAATCCAGCATGGCCTGCATGCAACAAGCCGACACAGATAACTATTACCCAACAAGGGTGCGACACCCATCGGGCCTAATGACGGCCTAATAAACCCAAGACAACAGGGTGACAGAGAGCAATAAAGGCCTGAGATTAAAAACAATAGGCTGGGTGTGGTGGAACACGCCTGTAGCCCTAGCATTCAGGAGGCTGAGGCAGGAGGATCATGTGGAGTTCAGGGCAAGCTGGGCTACCTGGGAAATTCAAAATTGTCTTGAACTCTACAGGAAAACCCTGTCTCAAAAAGAAAAGAAAGAGAAAAAAAGAAAAGAAACGAAAAGATCACCACTCTGGACAGTGAGCGATATCAGGTCACAATAGACTGATGACAGCCTTGGTCACTATGTGTCCAGTGCCAGGTGTGTGCCAGCCGCCTGGTCACACACTCACGTGGCCCTGCAGGACCGGGGGTGGCGACTTGGTCCTACTGGACACCTGGCTTGCTCTGAAAATGACCCCCACATGCTCGCAGACTGTGTAGAGAGAATCTTTCCACAAGCACAGGGTTAGACTCCCGGTGGGACTGGGTGGCAGCACGGGGGGCCCTTGGCGGGGCTGGGCTCTGTTAGGGTTTGTGTCTCGCTGTCCCCCCAAAGCCTCCTGCAGTCATGGAGAGGACTTCTAGAGGTCGTGATTAGTTCTTGATCCAATGCTGGGATTACGGGTGTGAGTGCTACCCCCGCCCTGGGGCAGACCATCTATACACATGTCAGGGGGGAGGAGGCTCGCTAGCTGCCACAGCTGCGGCTCCTCCCTTTGCGCTTGCTGTTCTCCCCCACCACGAATGGCTGCGCTCTGCCCTGTGCCGCTCTGCCCCGGAGCCAGCCAACTACGGACTGAAACCTCCACAACTCTGAGCTAAATAAACCTTTCCTTCCTTGATTTTGGGTGTAGAGTATTTTCTGTCAGCAATGAGGAAAAAGTAACTGAGACAGACTCCACGTCACCAGTGAGTGAGCACAGGGAGAAGCGCCCCTTCTGCCCAGCGCAGAGGGGACTCCGTGTTCACTGTCGCCTGGCTGGTAGGGCTCTGCCGCCAGCCATGCCCCAGCCCGCAGGAACCTCTGGCTTCCGTGAGCACCCTCAGCATACTGCGCGCTGCTGTCTAGGAGCCCAGCACTGAACAGGTCTTCTAGGGCTGGACTGAAGGCTCCTTCAGTCAGTAATATTTTTCTCGAGTGCTCTTCAAATATAGCTTGTTTTGGGGGGATTATTTTTGAGACAGGGTCTCACTGTGAAGCTCAGGTGGGCCTCAAATTTGTGGTGATCCTCCTGCCTCAGCCTCCCAAGAGCTGATGCGCCACCATACTCGGTTTCAAATACAATTTTTTTTCCCTGTATTTAGGACAGGGTCTACAGGGTCTCACTACATAGATCGGACTCGTAGTGATTCTCCTGTTTTTAGCCTCCTAAGTATTGGGATTACAGGTGTGGGCAACCATGCCTAGTCTCAATCGATGTCTCAGCATGCCCTGCAGGCAGGGCCAGCACAGCATGCTGAGGATTGAACCCTGGCCGCTGCATCTGCCTAAGCTGGCACTTTAATCTGTTGAGCTGTCAGGCTGGCCCTTTGAATACAGTCTTTACTCTCAAGGTAATGAGCACTTTTCATAAACCAGGAAAGCACAGGACTAAGATTTGGGTTTCCTTTTCTAATATTTTCTCAAGATTACAAGTTTTTTTTTTTATATTCATTCTTTGATTACTTTGGCTTTCAAGGAGTACAAAACTAATCTGAAGTTTTATTTTAGCTGAAGAACTGAGTCCCTGCACAGACCTCGCTCAGGGCCACCTGGCCCCTGCCAAGCCACCACCATGGGAGGTGGAGTGGGAAACACAGTGAATGCTTAAATTTAAAAATTTTATTACAGTGAAAGACAGCATCACGAGTCCTCCTCTCGCTCCACACACACCCAGCCCACGACCTCGCTGCTGTCTGCGGCGGCTCTGGCCTCCTCTCTCCCCAGGGCCTTTAGCTGTGCTGTCCTGGCTGCCCCGATGTCCTGAATGGTTCGGAATGTCTGCTTTCATGGTCATTTTGGCTTAGGGAGAAGCCACAAGTCACACGGTGGCAGATTCGGTGAACAAGGTGGGCGAGGACATAGCGCAGGGCTTTTATTTGATAGAAACTGCCAAGTGCTGCAGACAGCAGCAAGAACAGCAGGCTACGTGTGCCGAGGTGGGGCAGGGTTCCGAGGGGAGGGTGGCATGTGTCATCACGCCTCATGCTTTCCGGAGCACACACTGTCCCTGAGGACAGCATGCCTGCCACCATCCCTCACCTCTGACCCTCCCGTCCCTCCTCCCCCCACCGCCCCTGTCCGGTAGGTGTGCTCACGCCACGCCAAGCCCGGAGGCCACCTCCTGCAGGAAGCCTTCCTGGCTGCTGGCCCCAAAGCAGCCGCCTTCCTGCTCCTCCCGCCCGTGCACACCTGCGCTGCAGCCCCCCAGGACAGGACAGAGCTCCACTGTGTCCGTCTTCTCACCTGCCTGCAACCTCCGTGTATGACCAAGGGGGCCGTCTGCTGAGCTGAGGGGGCCTCTCAGGGTCCCCAGCGAGCAGGACAGCTGCAGCAGCAGCCGTTCCGTGCAAGGAGGCAGTGGCACCACTGCTTACCTGTGAGGTCCTTCTCCCGGAACTGGATGACGGGCAGCACCATGGTGTCTGCCAGCTGCTTGGCCAGCTCGGTGTGGAGTGCATTAAGCTGAAAGGAAAGAACTCTCTTGAGGCCAGGTGCGCGTGTGACCACAGACGTGGCCATGAGGACAGGTGTGGGTCGTCCTTCCCCGCAGCCTCCTTCGTGACTCCCGAGGGATGGTCACGAGTCCACCAGCACTACCGTGTGCAGCTCTGTGCTCGCGGCCGACAGTGGGTGCCCAGGCTTTCCTGCTGCTGCCCGTCTCCAGGCGAAGACACCACGACACAGCGGACCAGGTGGCTTCCCTGGGTCACGCGCTTCCTCCAGGGCAAACCTCCGTGCTAGCCATTTCCTTCTGATCTCCTCTCTAGGACCCAGGGCTGCTGTCTGCCCTTGCTGGGGGGCTGCTGCTCCAGAGGGACTGGGCTCGGCCGGCTTCCCCGCACGGCTGCCCTGAGCATGCGGGCAGACAGAGCACAGCCGGGCATATACCCTGAACGCCCTCTGTCGGCAGAGGTGGTGAGGACTATGGCTCAGGTCTGCACCAAAAAGCTCCCCCATAGAGCCCTTGCTTCGGGGACCTGGTACCCAGAGCTCTCTGGGACTCCAGGGATGATCTCGGTCCACAAACATGAGCCACATCGATCTCTACTTCCATTGTTTCATCCTTTAATCCTGGAGTTGAATTATGCGTCTTGGAGATTTTCCAGCCTGGTCTAGGGCTCCTCTCCTCCCTCTAGGTCTAGGCCTGTGGGGCATCTCGGGGCCGGAGAGATAGCTCAGTGGAATAAGCGCTTCCCTGTGAGGCATCTTCACTGTCCAGAAGTCCTGATCACGAGCGTAGACAGGAGGGCAGCTCAGCGATGGGCTCTGTTGAGTGGCCACCCTTCCTTGACTCTCCAAGACCAGCGCAGGAGGAGCCCACCGGGGCTCTTGGGTACTCACTGCTGAGGAGTCTTCTCCCGCCGCCCAGCACCGTGTGGTTCCTTCTCCTCCTCATCCTCTGTCCATGCCAGCACACACTTCCCAGAGCCAGGCAGTGGGTGGACACTGACCCACAGGAAAGTGCGCACCTGACTCCCAACCCTGCCACTTCCTAGCAGCAGGGTCACGGGGCACCTTCTGTCCCCCTACCCGGCATCTGATGCCAGTTCCTGGCACGGAGCTTATGACAGGTCCCCTCCTGGGACCTCCTGGAGGACGGGGGTGCCCTCCGCAGTAGTTCTGGGGGGCGTCAGGGCACACACTGGTCACCACCAGCTCAGGCCAAGCATCCTGGCCCCCTGGCATCTGTGCAGGGTGTGGTGAGCTGCAATCCACCCCACACAGTCAGAAGCATGGGGGCGCCCGAACTGACACCCTGAGCTGGGCAGTCTTGAGGGGCTGAGCCCTTAACTCTCAGACCCACTTATGGTAGGCAGTATTGGGGTGGTGTCAACATGGGGGACCATGCAAGCCAGGTGTGAGCACAGCCAGAGTGGCAGGCAACAGCTGGCCCCCTTGCCCTGCTCGGTGGGATGTGGGCCAGAGCTCAGTAAAAGCTAGAGACTCTGTTCTTCTAGCTCCACCCCAGGGTCTGACCGATAGCAGGGCGTCACATATGTTGAATGAGTGATGGACTGCTGGACTATTCGCTGAATGAATGAAAACACAGAAGCATAACTTCATACAGATGTCAGTGCCTCACCCTGTGCACTAGCAGGCCGCCGAGGGGTGCCTGGGTTTTCTTTTCTGCGTCTCTATTATGGTTTTCCAATCTAAGCACATACCGCAGACTCCTGGGAAACGGGACACATCTACCTGCCTAATTCTGCAGTGTCCTGCCAGGTACCAGCACTATTTGAGCTCTTGTGATTTTTATGATTAGGATGTGCACACGTTTCCTGTAGCAATCGCGGTTTTCCCAGCGTCCCCCATGAATTACACAATACAGCTATAAGAACCACTGTTACCAAACCCTGCCAGGCAGTGGGACTGTGACCCCCAAGAGGAGGCCTCCCAAGAATGTGTGGGTGCTTTGAAACAGGTCTTCGAGGATGGAATAAAGGGCTGCAAAGTCAGGTCACCCTGGATTTTTAGAGTGGCCCTAAATCAGTGTCAGGAGCTCTCATCACAGGAAAGACAGACAGAAGTAAGAAGTCAGTGAAGTCAGAGTCAGAGACTGGGGTGCCACGGCACTGTGGAGCCACCACAAGCTGGGTGAGGCCTAGAGCCTTTGGGGTGCGAGGCCCTACCGACACCCAGCCTCGGCACTGAGAGGAACGCCATTTTTGCTAAGGAACTTCCTAAAGCCGCCCCGGGGTACACACTTGCCCACCTAGGACGTTGGGGTCCTAGAAACCTCACTTTGGAAAGCCTTTCCTCTCAGACCCCACTCAGGGTCCCATAAGGTCAGGAGCTGGGCACAGCAATGACAACTCAAGACAGTGCAGATATTTCACTCTGGCCATGAGAGGGCCGACACCAACAGGAGGCAGGCAGACACGTCCCAGGTTGCTCTTACCTCGTCCACCACCTTGGAGAAGTAGTGGAGTGTCGAAATGACTTCTTCGTCGCCTTTGCCAAGGGCAAAATTCTAAGAGCGAAGGACAAAAGAGCCAGGTGTGACCTGAATGCGGGAGTTCTGCCCCCAGACTAGCCACCAGCTCCCTGCATCCATGTCGCCCTCCCCAAGCCAGTGGCCTGCGCCCACCCAGAGGGAGGAGGGAGGGAGTCCGCCTCATACCGCAGGGCCACCCTTACCTGCTTCTCGTATGCCAGCAGCTGCCTGGAAAGCTGCTGGGTAGCCAGGCACATTTCATTCTACAGGGAGAAGAGACACAAAGGCAAGCAACATTTGTCATGGAGAAAGGTCATCTCAGAGTGTCCCCCATGTGTGCACGCCCGTTGAGGTGAAGGAGTATCATGTCCAGGCATCACTTAGAATGAGATGGAGACAGAGCAGAGGGTTAAAGCCATCTCACAGCATGGCCACTCCACGGGCCATAGTGGAAGCACCCCCTCCCTCCGAGGCCCCCAGGAGCAGGCACCACAGAAGGAGGTCAGCGCAGGCCCTGGGGTCCTCTCTGCTCCGGCCTCGTCCTTCACAGCTGAGCAGCCCTGGCCTGAAGCCAGGAAGGCAGCACGGTAACAAACCATAGCATGTCCTTGACACGGCGGGCATACACAGAGGCCTGGCACAGACTGGGGTGCAGCCAACACTGCACGGATGAATGAATGAGCAAACGAACACACGAGTGAACAGACTGCAGGAGGCACGAGAGCATCTAAATTCCAAGTTCACAACTGTCCCGATGAAATCATCCCAATGAGGGTGATGAAACACGGAGCTAAGAGGACGCCGTGGCCTACCATGCCCTTCCATGTCCTTCCGTGTCCTTCTAGAGGGCCACGTGGCCACCGTGCAAGGCAGTGTTCCTTTGCGGTATCGCTGAGCCCCTTTATCCCGTGTGAGCAGCACCAGTAGGAGTGGGGTCTGTCCTCCACTGTGTCCTCCACGCCAGGATGCAGCCCTGGGCCATGTCTGCCACCACATTGCTCTGACCGCAGCTGACACCCAGGAGCACGGTTCTGATTGCTCATCCGGCTTTCAGGTGAAGAGGCTGAGGCACATGCAGCGGGGCTGCCCACTAAGGCCGTGCCGCCGGGAGTGACAGGGACTGGGACCCTAGACTCTGCGCTCTGGGATGTGCTGAGATTAGAGAACTAAGGCCTGTGCACCACACTGGTCCTCGCGTTCTCTGGAAAGCGCTGGCCTGTCCCACGGCCTTGCTATTCACTGCTGTGGCTGTAGCAAAAATGCAACAGAAACAACAGGGAAATGACGAGCAGGCCACCTCCCAGAGAGACTTGCAGGGGAAAGCGAGAGGCCAGCACAGGGCCCGAAGGTCCCAAGCACCACAGCGTGGCCACCCCACCCCAGGAGGCTGTTCCTCAGCTTTGGTTCCTCAGGTGCAAGGAACACTTTCTATTCTAATTTACTTGCTCCCTTATCTGAAAATGTCACCCCCATATCTGCACACCCAGCCCTCACAGACCTGGGAAGTGTCAACTCGAAGAAGGGTCCTGTCACTTCCCCACTGCTGACACACAATGCCCCAGCCCCACAGCTTACAGGAGGAGAGGTTTATCTTGGGTCAAGGCTTTGGAGCACTCAGCCCAGTCAGTGGGCTCCGATGTGGGACAGGGCGGCTGGGCAAGAAGAGCTGCTCTCGGCATGGTGGACGGGCAGTGGGGAGGAGGAGCTGCGACCCGCGTCTGACCCGGCTGCCCCTCTGGCAGGAAAGCTCTAACTGTAATCCCATGAGCACTCAAAGGTACTGCTGTGACCACAATAGGTACGAAGGGGACATCCAGCTATAAGATATGATGACCCCCAGACCTGGACACCCAGTGAGGCCCACGGGCCACCTCAGCTCTTCAGTGCTTGCTGGCCAGTGCGCCCCACGTCATGGGAATGCTGCCCAGGACACTGTCCACATGGATGGCCCTCAGCACGAGCGACAGGCAGCAGCTACCTTCCACAATGGCATGTGCCGTGTTGCCCCTGGACCTGCCCCCTGCAAATGCTGCATCTCTCAGCAGCCACGAAGGCAACTCGGGTTCCCTCTGTGGTGATGATCACCCTGAGTTGATCACACAAGAGCCCACTTCTAAGAGGCCTGCCACCCACCCAGGATGAAGGCCGTGACAGGCAGGCCTGGGAGCTAGATTCACTGTACTCTCACACTTCCTCTGGGACACAAGGTTCCTGGCCTGGGCGCAGCGCTGGTCCATGGCCCACGCCCGGGGAGGAGTGGGGACGGAAGCTGCACAGGTCTCGCTGCCGACACCTGCAGAACCGGAGCTGCAGGGAAGAGCCAGTGAATTAGGCAACCACAGAGACGCAGCCAGCTGCTAGCACCGTCTTCCGTGCACTGGACATGGTGTGCGGCACCTTCACACGGGCTCACACTTGCCCGACAGTCACCCACGAGGCAGGTACTGTTCTCATCCTGGGTAGCAAGCCAGGATGCTGAGGTTTACAGAGGAAGCCCGCAGCTTAGTACAACTCCCAGTACCCAAAGCTTAGTACAACTGGGGACATGGAAAGGCAGAGTCAGCACGGGCCAGTGGGTTTCCCAAAGCCCAAGCTCCCGACTCCATGTGCTGCCAGCTGGAGTCCAAAACTGTGCAAAGGGTGATGGAAGAAAGGCAACGGATGTTCAGAATTTTAAGACTTTAAAAAGTAAAAGACAGATCTTTAACTTCCCTCAAAGCTCTCCCTGCTGCTTCAAACATGCTTATCCCACTGTTCCTGCCCCTGTCTGCAGCAATTCTGGAGTCCTCTCTCTTGAGGGTCTTTAACTGCTTTCTGGCTGCCTTGATTTTCCTGAGCTGATTTGAAACATTGACCTTCCTTGTCATTTTGACCTTGGGAAAGAGCTAGAAGCCACGTGGTGCCAGATCTTGTGAAAAAGGCGAATGAGCACTACTATGGCTTATTTCTGGGTGTGCTCCCAGGTAGAGCTTTGGGGGATGACTGGATCATGCGTGGGGACCCTGGATCAGTCCACCATGAGTTTAGACTTGGGTGTGGTGCTGGGAGCTGAAGCCTGGTGCGAAGGGGCGGCCCATGCGGGTGTGGCCTGCACGTATCCACCTCCCTCCTCCTCCCTGCAGCCAGGGCTCACTGCCCTCCGTGGACTGCTCCTCCTCTGCCCTGCCGCGCTGCCTCCGAGCCAGCTGACCACGGGCTAAAACCGCTACAGGCTGTGAGCCAAAGCAAACCCTTCCTGCTTTATCTTGTGGGTATTTTGTGATAGCAGTGGGACAGGAAAACAAGGACACCACGACGTCGTTCCACGCCTGACATCCTGAAGGCTGGCACTGGACAGCAGCGCTCACTCTATTTTGCTCACGCCTCATAAGACACTCACAAAAGGCGTGGAGAAGTGCTTCAGAAAGTGGCAAGGATGAGGGACAAGTGTGTCAGAGGGAGGGGAAGAGTGTGAGCAGCGCAGGCGAGGGGCACTCCAGCCTCACATGTCCTTTACTGCAATCAAATTTTATTTAAACATTAGCCGTGTGTTCAGATCAGCCCTCAGACCTAGCTCATGCCCAGGGGAGCAGGAGGCCTTAAGGCCTGCAGATGCCAACATGAACTTCCCGCTTTCCCAGCTGATGCCTGACAAAGAAGTGGCCTAACACTCAGATTCTGCAAGGAGGTCAAGGTGACTTCTCCCCAGTGCTGGGGACAGAGCCCAGGACCTCCCACGCCTGCAGGTGCCCTGCTGCTGACTACAGCCTGGCCTGGAGCACCCTCTGTGAGGCCCCGGGACGGCTCCTGGCTCTACTTTCTCTGCCGAGTTCAGCACTGCAAAAACCAAAGCAAGCCAAAAAGATGGCACCCGAGCAGCGCTTCTCATAGCAGCGCCTGGGCAGAGAGGACCTCCCGGGCCTGTTGCCAAGACACGGGGCAGGCAGCCAGCAGGCCCTCAGCTAGGGGGTGTGCGCCGCACTACGGCACAGGAGCCTCCTAACTGCCACTGCCCTGAGCCCACCCCCGCGCTCATGGGCACTCCGTCCTTGGCAGTCTGGCATGGAAAGGCGGGTGGCGAGGAGTCAAAGAGAATCGCACCTCCAGCATGGGTACCACAAGGAACTAAGGGGACCCAGGCTTAGGCGACAACAGCATCCATGTCCTGGTGGAGAGTCCCATGCTCACACCTCCACTCAGCACTGCCCTCCCTGCCCTAAACCTGGTCCTCTCAGGGACTCAGAGCTGCCCTGTCTGGAGAGCAAGCACTCAGGAGTCGAGGCCAGAAAGCGAAAGTGACCTGGGAACTGTCGAGGTGATCATCGGGACCCCACAACCCAACAGGGACTGCCAGAGAGTGCGGCAGGACCCCCAGGGTGGGAAGGCACCAGGCCCCAGGGCAGAAGAACACCCAAGGCCAGGCAGGCAGCCGGGGCTTGTCCCAGGATCCTTGGGGACAAGGTTCCCAGGCCACTGTGAACAGGGTGTGGTGGCACGGGCCTGTCACTGTAGCACTCTGGGAGGCTGAGGCAGGAAAACTACAAGTCCCAGCCCAATCTGGGCAACTCAGCACTTCAGTGAGAGTGTGTCTCAAAATAAAATAGAAAGAGCTGGGCTGCTGCTCCGCGTGAAGGCCTTGAACTCAATCCTGCTTTGGAAAAACAAAAGGGGTGGGGGAGGGAGGCCTGTAGTGGGGACTGACAGGAGTGGCTGCCTGGGGTCCTGGAGCTCAGGAGCCTCTGAGCAGGGCAGAGCTTGGCATCCTCTAGGCCATGGGGTCCTGGGCTCCCTGTGAACGGCACCACGGCTCTGACAACCGACAGGGAGCCCGGGCCACCAGACTGACCTCTTCAGGATCACACAGCACGGCCGCTTCCAGACTGAAATCCAGGGCTGTGGGCTCAGGGTCCTGGGCTGCACCCCGTGCATTCACCACTGTGAAGGGCGTCTGTGTCAGCCAGGCCCTACATACCCTATGGCTACAGTGCCGTGGGAGGGGATGGGAAAGGGCCACAGCCGCCATGTGTGGGCACAGCTCCATTCCTTGTGGGCTTTGCCACGCTTCAGCTGCGTGGCCTCCAGCCGCTGGCCTGAGTTTCCTGCCTGGGAGCTCACCCACTGCTCTGTGAAAGGAGACCACGTGGAGAGGCGCCCTGGGTCGGCGTGTGGCTCTGCTGTGCACCACTGTAAGCACAAAGCTGGGAGCAGTAGCACACGCCCTTAATCCCACCACTGGGGAGACTGAGGCAGGAGGACCCTGTGACTTCCAGGTCAGCCTGGGCTCAGTTCAAGGCCACCCTGCACTGCATAGCAAAAGCCAAATAAATGAGCAAACAAAAATGCTGGAAGCCACTTACAGCCTTCAACTTCTCTCCAGAGCTTGGCCAGATAAAATTTCCAATTTCCCCGAGCCAGCCACTGTACGAGAAACTTCTCACGGAACTTTCTCCGGGCTTCCCTGATCTTCCTCTTTCTCTCACTAAGAGCCAACAAACATTCCGGGTATCATGATCCAGAAATTTACCACATAATGTGTTTTAAATATCTCTTATGAATGTTTATCTTTTATCAGCAGCACAAAGCTAGTTGCAACACAAACTATGTGTTGCTAAGTGCCTGCTCTTTAAAGTGAAATTATAAAACTCTCATTCAATGTGGCCAAGCACAAAGTCCCCAAGGAGCAATAGGACCAAGACAACGCAGCTCAGAAAGAAACTGAACGCAAATACCAAAACTATCACTATCTTAAAACACCAAAGCTACTGGTCAAGATTCACATGTTTTCCTCCGTAAATTAAGAAGGAACAAAACACAACCTCTAAACCTTCAAATAAGCCTGGTGGACCAAGTGAGCCGCCCCGCGGGTGTGGACCCGCGTCCGCACAGCAGGTGCTGCGGGAGCCAGGCAGCAGGGCTTCCGGCCCGAGAAGCCCCGTGACTGTCACGCGCTGCGGACTCAAAGCGGCTCCAGCTCTCGGAATGCAAGACCTACTTAATTTTGGCAAAACCTAGTTTTTTGGCTCACAGGAAAAAAAATTCACGAGAGAGAAAGAGAGCTTCAGCTCTCCAAATAAAAGATTGAGCAGGCAGCAGAGGGCAGCCCCGAGGTGCAGGCGGCTGCAGGCAGGGAGCACCGTCCCTGTGTTGGAGGCCTTTAGCCTTCAGGAGGAGACAATTCAGCCCGTGACAACATTCAAATTACTGGCACACCAGTGAGCTCAGACATAAAAGTCCAGGGGAAAAGTTCTGGGATATCTAGGGAAAACACAAAAACACCCACACAAATCATCAAGGATTCAGAAGAGCTGGCCCACAGCTCCCGTTCCTCAAGCCTAACCCAGACAGACAGGCGAGCAGGATCTCAAGCGAGCGCACTCTCCGGGCCTTCGCGCTGGCTCCCGTCAGTGTACTACTCGGGTGGGGGGTGACCGTGCGCCATCGAGTCCGCAGGTGGCAATCTCTGGCCTCGAGTCCTGATCCAGCTCTGACAGGGCCTCCTCACGCCCATGTCCTCAGACACCTCTGGACCAGTCTCTCCTGCCAGGGGTGCGCGGGCATCCCGGCCACACCGCGTATCCACACACTCATGCGCACACACGTGTGCCTGCCTCTCTCCACGTTCTCCCATCTGTCTGCCACATGTCCCAATCAAAACGCTTTTAAAATCTATTTTTATTTTTCATTGACATGCAGTGGCTGTACATGTGGAGGACCCTGCAGTCTGCTGCCCCATCCAAAGGCACGGTGACAACATCTGCCACATGCACAGGCTGGCTGTGGGTTTCCATGAAAGAATCCATGCCAGAGCCCCGAAACTGCCTGAGCTCCACCTGGCTCGGCTCTGACCATCGCCCTCCTTGGGCCTCTGTGGTGACGGCCTGGACACTGAGTGTGCCCAGGGCCATGCGTGGAAGGTCCAGGCTCTCCCTGTGTCCACTGAGAGGCGGCGGAACCTCAGGTGGGGCCCAGCTGTAGGCCGAGGCCCCTGGAGTGCCCTAGATAGGCACACTGGGCCCCAGGCCTGCCCCCACTTCTGGCCACCCTGAGATGGCAGCTTCCACACACCAGGACACACAGTCTCACATGTCCAAAGCCACAGGCTGAGATCAGGGTGGGGCACCCCAAACCAGGAGCCAAAGTGAAGCTCTCCACCAATTTTCTCAGGCGTCCGTCACAGCTCCACAAAGCTGGTGAGGCACCTTTCTACTGGTGCTGGCGTCCGTGGCCCTTCCCAGAGGACGCTCCCTGTGACAAAGACAACACCATTCCCACGTGGGAGTGACGGGCCCTAAGACAGTGAGTGATGACACGAGGGTGGTGGCGATGTAACAGCAGCCGGATGGGATTAGGAAGGGCCATGGCTGCCCAGGTGGCGCTCAGCCTCAGAGATTACCAGTGAGAAGCAGAGCCAGGAAGTCACACAGCTCGGCCGAGAGGAGTCACAGGGGGCTCGACTGCCCGCACTGCAATGGGCAGCACAGCCCTGCGTCCGAGGCTCACCAAGCTCCCTTTAGAAAGTGGCACACGCGGCATGTTTCGATCCTGAAAAGCTTCCTCTTTGCTGCTCAGCAACTTCTTTTTCATGTGCTTGCAAGCCTGAGGCATTTGTTCCCCAAAAGAAGGCCTCCGCCCTGCGCTCAGAGCTGTGGCTCCAGTCTTTGAGGGGAGCCTGAGAGGCACACTGCCCTCATCCAGGGCCCTCACACTGAGCCCCCTCATGCCTTTGTGGTCAGGGAGACCCCTTTGGGGTTGAATTGTTTTAGTTCTTTTCTTTGTGTGTGTGTGTGTGCAGGATCTCACCACGCAGCTCCGACTGGTAGTGATCCTCCTGCTTTCAGCCTCCCCGTGCTGGGATTATAACCATGCGCCACCACACTGGGACTCGGTGCACCTGGGGGCAGGGCTGGCATGGCATGTGGTGCCAGGGATTGAATCCCCGGCCCCTGTGCTGGCCTAAGTGAGCACTTAGTCTGTTGGGCTCTCTTGCTAGCCCTTGTGGTTGAATTTTTTAAAAAAAGCTCAAAGCAAAGTGCTGGCCAAATAGCTCAGCAGATTAAAGCACCTGCAAGCAGACACAGGGGCTAGGGGTTTGAGCCCTGGCCCTGCTGTGCCAGCCCCACCCCAGGGTGCGCTGAGATGGCAACTGGCTGGGCGTGGTGGCGCAAGCCAGTAATCCCAGCTCTTGGGAGGCTGAAAACAGGCGGATCACTACAAGTCCGATCTAGTAGTGAGACCCTGAACACCCTGTAGATCCTTC
>NDGN011555412.1:6105-26399 GCA_002564285.1 Tympanoctomys barrerae | reverse complement strand
CCATTTTGAATACACAGATACAAAATGGTCATTTATCTGTATCCCCTTTTTTTGTTTAGTTCCGTCATTTAAATATTATAGGTATGTGAGCTCAGCAAAGTATTTCAAAGTAGTCCAATAGTCTATAATAGTGTGGGGTCTTCCGCTTGACACTGTGCTTTCTACAAGAGCTGTGTTATAAAGTAGTTGGACACATTTTCAATCCACTCACAACTGTTGAAAACTGAACGGTATCCTTCGTGATCCAAATTTAACTTGAACACCAGCCTTTTAGCTTAATAGACCTGCCTCTGAGTAGCATGGGAGGCAAGTGGATGTGCAAAGACAAACAAAGCCCCAGTGCTCAGGTAGATAAGAGTAACTGCAAATACTTGAGTGAACACAGCTCGGCAGAGTCATGAAGATATGTTCAGCTTGTGGAAACCAAGGTAATACAAATGTAGCACTTCACGATATCTGTTTTCCTAATAGGAGGAATGGCGTCTTTCATCAGAGCCAAACATAGAGGGACTGATTACACTTGGCCTCAGCAAAGCAGTATTAATTCAATCAGCACTCTATTTTCCCCATTGGATAGTTTGTGACAAACGTTGTCATAGTCTTGATCTTCTATTACTGCTAACTTTTATGAAATAAAAAAAGTTTTGGAAATTATTTTTTTTTCCAATTAAGAATTAGAGAGTTCTCGGGATATAGTTCAGTGGCACCTGCTGGGCAAGTGCATGGTCTTGAGTTTTAAATCCCAGTACCATTGAAATTGATACAGATTCTAATTCAGAGTTAGAGCTGATGCTGAGAGAGGGCAAGGAATATATCCAGATTTGCCTCCCATACTCCTGTCTTTCCCACCTTTATTAGAAAAGTGATGGTAAATTCTTACCAACTTTATAAAGATTGTCTAATTCTTTCCGCTTACACTTTCAGAGAAAATATATTTTTCTTATCTCAAAGAGCAAATAGTAAATTAACTAATCTTACAATAAAGAGAGAAGCGTGGAGCATGTGAAATAATTTTGAGGGTTTTGTTAATATAAATAATAACTTTATCTAGGGATAGTAATATTAGGTGGTACTTAGTAGCTTAGTGAGGATAGTAGCTTAGGTGGTACTTCCTATATATATTTTTCTTTCTTACTTTGGCCTAAAATTTTATTCCAAATATACAATTATGAAATTTTATGTTTTCCTTTTTATTCTTTTTAGAGATAGGGTCTTGCTATTAGTTTAGGCTGGTCTTGAATTCACACTTCAAGACCAGCCTAAACTAATAGGCTGGAGCCTGCTTCAGTCTCCCAAGTTCTACTCTGGGATTATAGGTTTGTACCACCAGGCCCAGCAATTTTATAAGTTTTGAAAAACTATTATCTTTGCAATTTTTGTCTGCTGATTGTAGTAAGTCCATGTTCTATATATAATCAAATTTTGAATATTTGTTTTTCTTTAAAATTTAACTTAAAACTAAATATGAATTAGTTACAGATTGTGATGTGCTATTCAACTATTTTTTTAAAATATTATTCCTCAGGCAGACACATTTAATTTATAATGTAACTATAAAAATAGAAATGATAATTACCAAGACTAGTCTAATTTTTAAAACATTGTTTACTCATTTTGAGAAATCAAGATTATAAACATACTAATTTTCATGTGGTAATGAGTTTTAAAAATTTAAATATGCAGTGTAAGTTTCCCTTGATATTGGCATTTCAGTGGAATGCATCCAAAAGTGTAAATTGATAAAACTTTTGTAAAATCAAGTTGCTATTACCTATTAAAAGCTATAAAGTGAGTCATATTCCTGTACTCACTTTTTCCAGTTGTATTTCTTTAAGTGCGAAAGCATTGTTACAATATACCAAAAAAAAAAAAAAGGACAAGCTAAATAAATATTTGTAAGACTGAATGGCTGGCCATTGACTTGTGAAGAGGAGAAATCTCAATCAGTGGAACAAGTAAACACAGACAGATGCTTTGGCCGTCTTAAGAAATGACAGAGAGTGGGACAACTGTACTATTTGGCTCACAGTGAAGAACTCTGAGGAAGGGGAAATGTCAAGTTCTGCTGAATCCAAAATGGTCTAGGATGATTACATGGGATTAGAATTTGCGTGGTATTTTGTAGCAGTCCAGGAAAGAACCTTGGGGAGTGTTAGATTGTTAATTTGGTGGTTTTATTTTGGATTTTGTAGTTTCATTATAAACAGAACAAGGTTGTATCCAGAAGTATAGAAACGAATATACTTATACATGGAAAAACCTCAGTAGTAAAGAAATACAAGATATGGGGGAAAGGCTGCTCCAAAGAAATAAAATTGAAGATGAGGTAAAAATGATGAGATTCAGACAATGGTAGAGAGTAAGGTGACCAGGGCCATCTTTGATGGCATGAGTCATACACAGTCAATGTAAAATGTTACAGAATATATCTTCCTTTAACATGAACTGAGCATTAACAAGCAGATTTTAGAGGTGGGGTCTTGTTCTTGGAGTTAAAGTCTTGGTTATTTTTCAACTATCGTATTCATACATAAACAGATGATTGTCAAGTGTGCTTCTACCAAACAAAACATATTTTCAGTGCCTGTTGTTTTGATTTTTCTTTACTTTATTCATCAACATACGAGATGTGGTGGCACAGTTAGGTACTTATTTATTTATTTTTGTATTTTAGGGAAAGGTATACAGGGTGTTCAGGTTCTCACTATTAGATGGGACTGGTAGTGATCTGCCTGTTTACAGCCTCCCAAGAGGTGAGATGACAGGCATGTGTCACCGCGCCCAGTCTCTATCTCTTCATTTAGGGGTGAGCACAGTCTAGTCTATATGAAAGAGGCCTGGTAATGAACTGATCACGTTGGAACTGCTTTAGTCAAAGATGAGATTTTGGGAAGAGCAGCACTGGGTTATGCTATACAGGCTGAGAAAATAAATGTAGAAAGGAGAGAAAATTGAGGGCAGAATGGTCTAAACTGGAATTCCAACATGCTGAATGACCCAGACATAGGAGTGCATATATTTTCTATGTCCATAGATGTCAGGAGTAGTTTGCAAAAACAGGACTAGAAAACGGCACATGTAGATGCAAAATAATAATAATAATAATAATAATAATAATAATAATAAAATAAAAATTAAAAATAAGGCTTAAGAAGAAAGTCAAGGGCTACAGAGATAGCTCAGCAGTCTAACCACCTGCCTAGGCAAGCACGAGGACCCAAATTCAATCCCCAGTACCTCATAACGAGGCATGTTGGTGGGCACTTGTAATCCCAGCGCTGGGGAGGCTGAGACAGAAGGATCACTTTGAGTCTGAGCTGCGCAGTGAGACCCTGCACAAAATACATAAAATTTGTGAAACAGAGAAGGAGGTCAAGATACAGGTATTACAAAAATCCATTGTTCCTGATTAAGACTTGAATTGAATTTTGCTAGTGCTCTAAGAAACAATTCAGGAGAAGAACTGTATGATCAAACTGGAACTTCAGAAAGATTTTTAAGATGATTGATTGATGAGAGGGAGTTAAAGCTGGGACTGGTTGGATATCCATTATCTAGATTTCTCTGAATAAGGAAGGAATCTTTTAGAATTTGGTCTTCCTCAGATTTTGGAATATTTGTGCATACACACTGTGACATTTGGGGGATGGAACCCAAGTCCAATTCCTTTATGTTTCACGTGCACTTTAAGGGCTTGAAGGTACTTTTATGCAGTATTTTCAGAGCACCTCCATTTTAATTATGGCTGATCACCTCTCGTGACATTGCATGGCACTAAGAAATTTTCATATATTAAAGCAGTTTAGTTTTGGATTTTTGAGTTAAGAATGTAATGTAATATTGAAAACCATCTAGGACAAGTAATGCATTTTGTATGACAGATAAGAAAGAGAACTGATCACAAAAAATATATTCATTGGGATTCTTCTCAGGAAGTTATGCTTAGGTAAATGAAATGCTTAGGTAAATGAAATACAATATGCCCTAAAACAAGGAGGCTAGACGTTGTCTTTGAGTGTGTCTGGTATGTTGACAAAGAGTAGGATGGCTTTTTATTCTCCAACTGAAAATCCAACATTTTATTTTCAGATACACTGTTAAATACAAATAACAATTTGTTTTTCTAGAATGGGATATGTATAGTTGTATGTTTACTCTGAAACATAGAACAGACATGTAAGACATTTTTTAGAGTCTATTCCAAATTTTTATGGAAACCAGAACAGTGAGTGCCCTTTTTACTATGTTAAGAAAGTATCAGTAATTCCTCAAAGAGTAGGAATCGTTTTTCAGAACTTGCAAAAACACAAAGTTAAACACTACTAGCTAAGTTTTATAATGCCAAACAGTTTCTCCAGAATGTAATGTCAATAATTTTTCTCTTACATCAAGTTTCTATTGCGCACCAAAATACATCTGAGTCCCCTTAACATGAGCACACAGGGAGCTGCTGGCTCTAAGGCCTTAACACCCTAAGGAAGTTACACAAAATTGAAGCTGGATTTTCCAAGTCCTAGGCATTTTATTTAATATATTTTCAATCTTAGGTGATTAATGTCTTTAAGTTCCAGATTCTTCTCAGATAAGAAAAATAATCTCTACGTTTTCCTTTACATATGTAGAAGTAAAATGAGATACTATGAAAGTGTGTAGTAACATAGCACACATTTTTCAGATTTTCAATACATGCAAGGCTTCTTTCTGATGGCTTGGGATTGCAGTATAGTCATGGTGTGAAAATAATACCTATGCCTTCTACACACAGAGGATGAAAACAATGACAGTTAAATCACCGTCATTGCCAAGCCTACTAGATGGTCCCTTGAAGTACTGCTGAAACAGTGGTCATTTGCTGACTAGGAGCTTGGATCTTTCTTCTGGGATTGCACCTAAAGGTGGTGTGCTTTGGAACAAATAATATAAACCACTTTTGGATTCAACTTCCTGGTCTGATGTCAAGTGAGGCAGTTGAACCAAATGGCCTCATTAATGCCCTTTTGGCTCTGAAACGGTCCCTATTTTCTTACAGTTTAGCAGACTTCTTCAGAACAAGTCCTGCCAGATTCTATTATTATTTGAGCTAGGTTTCTTCTAACTGCCATATCCTGTAAGTCGCCTTCTCCCCATCAGTGCAGTTGTGAAAACATTTCTTCTTCATGTTTTGTCCTTTGACCTGAGTTTGCGTTTTCTTTAGACCAGGAGTATTGCCACTATTATTGATGAACACTCATAAGTGAAGAAGATGTAAGATCAGAAGAGTGTCGGTGCTTAGTCAAAGAAAAAGAACCCAAATTTTAATGAGTCATACAGATGATTGGAAATATGACAAGGTCACTGCCAGGAGAAGTTACAGTGTGTACATGGTGTAATGAGCCATTAAAGTGCACACATTATTGAAAAAAAGGAGAAGTTGTTTCACATCAACATCATTTAGCATAGTTGTGGAGAAAAGACCCCAATTTTTTTTCTGGGAGATAACAACTCCCAGTTCCCATATTCGCTTTACTAGCAATTACCAAAATTATTGTAGCTACAAAATGAAATCTTTAGGTGATATTTGACCTATTCTGTCACTAGAAAATTATGTACTTACACATGCATTCAGTATAGTCTCAAATGTCATTAGTGATTATGTTATCTTTTCAAGCAAGATGTGTAAGAGGTTCGTGTTTGGACATTCACTCTATTTTTAAAGTTGGGACAAAGCAATTTTAATTTAAAAAATTATTTTGAAAATCTGAAGCCCATATGGGAAGTGTGAGATTATTTTGAGAATAAAGAGAATTGGGTTTGTATGTCAGCACTAACAATCTGAAAGGCAATCCTGGGATACAAAGGCAAAGCAGGAGGAATCTGATACTGAGCATGTCATTAAAAAATATACAGATATTCAACTTGTGAGATTGTGTACGCTGTAGTTTTATATATTTTCTCGTAAGTACCAACAGATATTGTTGCTATTCTTTAGATTCTGTTTCATTTTTGTGAGGGATAATAGATATTTTGGATATTGAAAACCATTTGAAATTGCAGAAATGGAGGATACATTTTAAATTCCATGTTTTTGGCTCAACTCTCAACTTTAAATATTGGCAACCTGAGAGGATTGCCCCTTATTTGTAAGATATGATTGCTAGACCCTCATTATGTAGATACTCTTTAAGATTTGAGTAATTTAGATATATGTAGTACCACATTCAGTATAACTGAAAGCTAGCATAGCCAAAGAGTTATAGACATAATGAGCCTAAGCAAAACTGTCTTGAGATAGAAGCATACAAGTGACCTCATAAAGCATAGAGTTCAATTAATGCAGCAAGATTCATAAAATAACTTGAAATTAGAATCATTATTTTTGAGTATTCATATCACATTTTATATAATAACCTGAATATTATTAGTTATAAAATAAGAAATAGCCTTATATTTTATGTTTAAAATGGAAGTGATAATTCCATTAATTTGTTACAATATTAATTCAATAAGTATTTGTTAAATGGAAAATTATCAAGCGATCGTTGGTTGCAAGTTGGGAGCCCTTGTACTAGGCACTAGGGAAATAAAGATAAATTGCACAGCCTATTACATTAAGATTTTATAAAAGAAAGTTATGCTGTGAATAATAATTAAAATAATACAATGACAGTAATAATGTAGGATAAAATCTTTGCCGGCAGAGAGACAGAAGTTACGCACTATAAAAATAAATAACACTGAGTGCTAAAGTAGTTCTGTTAAGGGGGGAATAATTCCCTTTATAGAACTGTCTTGTATTTCAAAGATTTCCTTGCCTTCATTCTTTCACACACCATCTTCACAAAGGACTGTACATATATACTTTTCAAGATTTTTTTAGCCTGTATAATTATTACTATTAAGGAAGATTTTACTCACTTGCTTCTTTGTTTTTAATACATGCCTCAGCCCTACAGTGTTTTAGCTTCTCAGAGTGCTCAAATATGATCTTCTGCATGTAAATTAAGAATAATATTTGGCATGCTTAATTCGGTGGCTTTTATAGAAAGACATTTTTGGTCTGCTCTGTCATTATCTGATGAGACTGATTTTTCATATCTTCGACAGTTTTACTGTATAATAGACAGCTAAGCATATCTTAATAATTGACTTTTGACATAAAACAGAATACTGAATGAAAACTTATATTTTCATATTTAAAAAAAACCACAAGTTTAAACACTTACATCTTAACTAAGAATACAGAGGAGGGGTCAGCATAACTATTGGTAGATATCTAAATAGTATGAAATCTCTTTTACTTATTTCTAAATGCCAACTCTTCTTGTGAATCGGTTTGATTTGGGCATACTTCTAAAAATCAGAATGACATACATATCAGCCTTAGAATTTTCTGTCTCTACCCTGTTTTGGAAAATCACGGATCTGCTTGCAGCAAACTCTAGTTACCTAAAAGGAGTATGACAGTGCAGCAGATCAGATTTCTCATTTACACATAATTAATTCCAGTTTCAAAGATTTTTCTTTCAATTCTGGTCTATTGAATTAATTAACTAGTTAATTGCAGAGATGGCTTCACCCCCAAGGCCTTCTGCATGGTAGCCAAGCACTCCACTAGTGAAGTCTCCCCAGTCCAATTTTGGTCCATTTTTACTTAGTACAATTTTAGGGACAGTTAAAAAGCAATTATCAGTGTGATACACATTTTGCAGTACGTTATACTTTTTCCTTAACTCCTCTCCTCAAACACATAATCTTCCAACAGTTTTATGATGAAATATCTTTAATATTTCTAATGGAACCAACATATTAAAATGAAAACAACTGAAGCAATTATACTGAGAATGAGATTCAGTGCCCACCTCCCAAAAGGACAGCTCAGGGTCCACATCCAAGTGGCAGCTCTGTTTATTTGGCTTTAGTCATCACAAGCCCCTGTGTAATTGTGGATGTCACAGGTGAAATTGTCCACTTTGGAGTGCTATCATAATATCTGCCTCCACAGTCCTTCGCAGCATCAGCAGTAGTCCTGAAAAATTGAGAGATCAAATGCCGCTGGAACAATTTCTCCACACCTGCACACATACAGAATACACAGGATAAGCCATGTTATCGTTGTGCTTAACACTGCTGATTTGTCAAAGACATCAGGCATGGACAGGTATCGACACGTGTCAGATTTTGATATGTAGTAGAATAAAGATTTAAGTACTTTAAACCACAGTAATGGAAGCAAATAGTTCCACCTAAGAAGTCATGTAACGTGCAGCAATAGATCGTAGTTCTCAATTTGCAAATCAAATGTGCTCCTTTCAGGTTGAGGGCTAGAGTATTTCAGGTCATTCCAGGCAAAGACACCACCATAAACACAGGATGTAGCTAAAAATGGATGTGAAGTAGTCTAACATCTCTTGCATCTATTATGATCAACGGAACGTACAGAATGAATATTTTGAAAAGACTGGATTAACTCAAGGGAGTCCACATTAGGACTCCTAACTTCTGTCACTGGTTAAGATAACAACAGAATCAAACTTGTGCTTTAACAGCATAAAATTGAATCTCTGAAACAGAGAAGTGGTAAGGTAAAGTATGAGTTTTTTATGATTAGAAACTTAAAAAGCAATGTCTTTTTATCAAAAATACGTAGTGAAAACACACACAAAGGACTGAAACAAATTTTCATCAAATTATATGAAAGGAATACTCTCATTTTTCATTATAAAACATTATATTCTTTTTCATTCTTTCAAAATTGCTCATCAGTGAGGTCAAAATAAGTCATGATATACCAGTCAATCTATAGCTAATTGTGTTTAAATTAATTAGGATAGTATTGTGGTAGTAGCTCCGATATATATGATAATGCTATAGCTGAGAAAGTATCAACAGGAACAGAGAAGAGGGAATTAATTCTGAAAAAAATTCTGGCAGTGAATTTACAGGGTTTTATAGTGAATCAGGTGAGAACAAAAGTCATAGGGATCAAGACTTTTCAAAGAAGTCAAAGTCTGAGAGTTTAGAGTAGATTGAGAGCAAGCCTCTTATTTCATGAGTGTGAAGTTGCCCTGTTCTGTCTTGTGGTGTCACAAGCAGTTTTTCTGCAATCAGGTTAAATAATTTCTTAAGTGCTTGGTTGATGGAAGGGTCCCTAAATCTTCTGAACATTTATATATGTTTTGAAAAGACTCAGTGTTAAGTAACTTGTACATACCTGAGAAAGAAAATGTATTGTGAACCTCGGGTTAAAATTTCAAAAAGTAGATATTGAAATTGTAAAAAAGTAAGATTGCAAAAATTGTAGAAAAGTATTCTTGAAAATAACCAATCAACACAGTGATTAAAGGATTAAAATATTTCTTGACTAAGACAACTAAATATGAAAGCGGAGTTGCTGCGACAAGTATGAGGCTGCCATCACGGGAGGATGCAGAAGTCAGGGGTGTTTCCTGCGAGCTTTGCAGTGATGCCGTAGTGTATTAATTCCTTTCCACATAATGTATTAACACCATGGACCGTAAAGAAAAGACATGTGCTTTTCCTGCCTTTGTTCTCTGGGATGGTTGATTAAAGTACAACAATCATATTCTTGAAGATAATTTTCTCCTTCTTCATGCACAGTATCATTTTTAAGAACATAAACTCCATGCTGAATCAGTGCTTCCTATGAAGCAGTAGTAACTACTCTCCAGCCACAGGTCAGTGGCCTGCTGAATTTCCCTGATGATCATGGCAAGAATGCCCCTGCGCATCCTGAGAATTCTTGCTTAATTCCCCAATCCGTTAAATCCCCCAACAATGAAGTTTTACCCAAGAAAATGAACAGCAAATTCTCAACAAGCACAATTCTATCTTATACCAGCTCTAAAAATAAAAAAAGAGCTCTCTTTTTAATTACAAGGTAAAGATTTAATGGATATACTTGACATTAATATTATATGTAATTCTAAGAAACATGATTCTAATGATCTGAATAAATATTAGTCTTCCTTCTGTATATATGTCCCAATTCACTTTTGAAAAAACAAAACAATTGTGTATTGGTTTTTAAGAAACTGATAAATGGGGAAAATACTACATCCCATTCAAGTTATTTTGACCATTTATACAGCAAAATGACAAAACTTTAACAATGTTCATGAACACTTTATAGTTCAAGACATGTAGAAGTGTGTGCATTTTAAAACACTGTGGAGGGGCTGGGGAGATAGCTCAGTGGAATAAGCACTTCCCTGGCAAGCGCAAGGGCCTGAATTCAATCCCTGGTTCCACAAAAAATAATAATAATAATAATAAAATAAAATAAATTAAAAAAATTTTTAAAAAACTGTGGATTTATTTGTTCCAACAGTGAAAGTAGTTTGAGGGCGTAATCAGGAATTATACCGGCTTTTAACTTCCGCTGTCGCACATGTTAACCACAAACCTCGAGGTAATCGCAAACCCTCTGTGTGCACCTTAGCGTGTGCTTTTTTAAGTATGTGAAATAAAGAAATTAGCTCTGCGTGCAAAGATGAAGATTAAATGTTTATACTTCGTGTGTGTGTGTTTGTCTGTCTGTGTGGGTATTTGTGCATAGTGGGCATATGGTGTTGTTTCTGAGACTTCTCATGAATGCTACAATCTGAGGTTGCTCAAGTGATTTGTAGAAAATAGTTTTGCATACAATCTGTACTCATGCTTTTCCACATGCTTTAAAATCATCTCCATATAAATTGCACTGTACAGTATAATATTAGTTTCATGTTAATAGTTGTGCTATATTACTTAGGATATAATCACAATAAAATGCCCATACATGGTCTGTACAGACTTCATTTAAAAAAATTCAAAGCGAAATTGGCTGCATCTTTGGAAAGAGTATCTACTGCAGCTGAGCATGGTGGCGCATGACTAAAATCCCAGCACTTGGGAGGCTGAGGCAGAAAGACTGTCATGAGTTTGAGGCCAGCCTGAGCTACATAGTGAATTTGAAGCAAGTCTGAACTATGTAGGGTGATCCTGTCTCAAAAGGAAAGGAAGTACCTAAAAGGAAAGTACCTACTAGGCCAATGAGATTGCTTTGTGGTCTAAAGCGCCTGCTTAGGCAAGCTTAGGCAAACATGCAGGAACCGCAGTTAATTCCCAGGGCCACATGCCACACCAGCCCTGCCCCCAGGGTGGGCTGAACTGGCCACAAAAAAAGGAAGTACTTACTATATACATCTACATATTATGTATGTATGTGTGTGTGTGTGTATCTTATAATTTTATATAGTATATGTGTGCATGTTTGTGCACATGTAAATTTTATAGAGAATAGTTGACATTTTACAATTCCTTTGCAAATATTATGATAAAATGAAGATAGCCTCTTTGGGACATTTTGCAGAAAATATATTTCAGATTCATTAGTTTTACTTATGGCAAGCAATATCTTTTAGTTTACTCTTTGAAAGAAATTGTGCATGCTGTATGTGAGGTATAAATGTGAAAAGCATATGGCGGGTCATGAGATTGTATGTTTAACTTTATTTTTTCTCATTTTGACAATATTTTCCTGACCGTATGACTAGCATTTATTGTGCATTCAACTGGTAGACAGTGGAGCCAAGATGAGAAATTAGAGTGGACCAAGGAGACTACCCGAGAGTGGAGAAAACCGACATAATCATGTAATTATTACTCAATGTGATGAATTCCATGACAGAGATAAATACCTGTGGGGTTACCATTGCCTCAATAAAGATAAAATAGTTCTTGGTAAAAAAAAAAAAAAAACCAAAAAAAAAAAAAACCAGTAATACAATTGATAATGTTTTGCCACTCTGCCTTGAAGGGCCAGAGAATCCATCCAAGGACTGCTAGATCTTAGGGACCAGCCATGATTTTCAAAGGCAACTGAGGTAGATTCTAAAAGACAAGATTTTAGATTTCATTTCCTCAAAGGCTTTTGGACAATAGTGATCTCAAGCTACAAAAATGAATGACTGACCAGAGAAGCATATGATTACACCGTGTAAAACCTGGTAAAGCTGTACCAAAAACCTTGGTAATGTATAATTAAAATTTAGTAAAACAGGTCAAACTGAGTAAGAGGCAATCAGATTAAGTAAAAGGGATCATATTTAGATGGTATGAAATGGGTAGATGAGGCAGAGCTTGGGGAAACATAAATAAGGGAAATAAGAAAGAAAGGGGGAAGTGTAAGAGGGCCCTTAGATATTTTTGTTTTGATAACAGCAGAGGTGATGTGGCATAGTATAAGGAAATAAAAAAAGAATTGGTTCATGTAAGAGAAAACAGTACAGAGATAGTGGTTTCCAACTTGACCCTGCTGACTTAGAGGGACTTTAGGAAGTTCAGCAACTAGAGCTCACCAAAAAGGGCAGGCTGGAATGCAGATGTCCCTAACCACACTAAAGGAAAGGGCACTGTAATGAGTTCCTTTAAGAGGCAACCTGTGGATTGAAGAGAAGAAGGCTCCTCCTATGCCAGAAGTCTAGATAATGCTAGCAAAAATTGATAAGAGGTACCCAGGCATGGTGGCGCATGCCTGTCATCCCATCTTGAAAGGCTGAGGCAGGAGGATTATCACGAGTTTGAGACCAGCCTGGCTTCCAGAGTGAGCTCAAGGCCAGCCTGAACTACGTAGTGAGACTGTCTCAAAAAAATCAAAACAAAACAAAAAAATTGATAAGGGATTAATTGAGCATGTATTGGTCTTTATGACCATTTGACATCTGACAGAACACTCTGGATGTTTGAGTAGAATGCATGAATGCAGAAGGGAGCCGAGTTGTTCACTACAAATGAAAACGAAACAGACAGATTCGTTCTTCTTTCCCTGGGAATACAGAAGTAGTCGAGCCAGATATCCCTAGCTGTTGCCTTACACAGCGAGAAACAGGTTCACGTGGTAAGGCTGAGCAGCGCCCCAGCAGGGACTGGCAGGAAAGACCTTGTTAGGTATACGCCAGATTGTTAGTGGGCTGAGAGCTTTTCAGGGTTTTTTCCCCACTCAGCTTTCCAACAAGTAATTTCTTCTGATTTAAGCATAGCTGTTTTCTGGGTATGGGGACGAGGTAAACCCCAAGAGATAAGAATAGAAACAGGAGACACGCACATTGTTTAAATTCCAAAGGAGAAGACGAATGTCAAGGGAAGTCAGGTTGAATTCAGAAGATCTTAAAAATTTGATGTTGTACAGAGCAAACATGGGCAAAATAATATTAAGTTGAAATATATTAATTCTCCAGATAATGCTGACTTTAACTCTTTAAAGTTAAAGATATTGTACTGGGGAGATAGCTTAGTAGAATAAGCACTTGCCTGGCATGTGCAGGGTCCTGAGTTCAATCCCTGGTACCACAAAAGAATAAAATAAAATAAAAAATAAAGTTAAAGATATTAATGAGATGTGGCGGCACATGCCTAGAATCCCAGCATTCAGAGGCTGAATCAGGAGAAACTCCATGAGTTTGCTGCCAGCTCCTGCTATGCAGTGAGTTCAAGGCAGCCAGTACTATGCAGCAAGACCTCATCTCAAAAACAAACAAACAAAAAGTAGAAACTAAAGTTCGACATGTGGATTCCCACAAAGTAATTAGTGAGCCCTTGCTGTGTGTCTTACACAATGAACATGCAATGGTGATTGAGACAAGTTGGCTTTGTATACTAATGGGAGCTTCATTCTGTTGCCATCTCAGAGTTTGTTGTCCTTTATAAAGATGTCAAATCCCAGCTAGACAGCAGCAGTTAAAGCCCCCCTGGATCACAGTCCTGCATTGATAAATAGAGGCTGCTTGACTTTGCTGTTTAATATTTGCAAAACCTTGTCTGGAGGATGTTTTCCTGTTTTTTTTTTTTTTTTTTTCATTTACTCTTCCAGTTCTTGTCACCTTATCTGCTATTATTTTTATACTTTGTTGAAAACTAAATGCTAACAGTAACTGCACTCAAAATTAAATAGACTCCAAGGACAAAGCTGCTAAATTTGAATTTTGAGTTTGATTTAAAAATGTGAATTTACAATGAAACACTCTGACTATAATGATTCTTTCCTGTTGTCTAGGCTCGCCTCTGTTGGCTGGCTTTAATAATTTAGCATAAAAAATTGAGCCTTTTTTCTTTTGTCCTTAGCTGAAAAGTGAGAATAACGAATGTTAGGGCTTTCTGTCATCCATTGCATTGTATCAAAGAATATATTTGTGTATTATATGACAGTATGTTTGAATTTTTTTTAAATAACACTGTCCTTCTTGTATTCTTCTGTTGGTTTGAGAGAATTCTTTCATTTTATTATTCTTTTCAAAACTACCTTCATTCCAGTGCTAAATATTTGGAATATATTTGTTCCAGTGGTAACCTTTATGACTTGTACATTTTTAATAAAGAAATCTACATAAGAGAAAGAAAATAACTACACCTTTCAATCATACCTACCTGTATAACTTTATGACTAAATTTTCTGTATTGTTATTGTTGTTGCTATTGCTCTGATGCTTTTTCTGCATTTCCAAGGATTAAGTAATCTGTAAAGTTTAAGAGCATGGATTTAAAAGCTGCCTCTATTTCTTATGGTTTTGTAGTCCTGAACAGTGACCTGCAACTCCATATTCTGAACTGTGGCAACATGTGGCACTAATGCCTGTCATGGGCTTGAGGTGAGAATGACATATGATACTGTTGCAGGCAGGTGAGTTAGAAATGTTAGGGGCAGTCAGATAGTGCTGGGCCCTCAAGAGCCAGTGCAGAAGATGGGAGACCTTACAACTGGAGAGACAGACACCTGTGCTGTGGACCAGGCCTCAAGAGAAAAGATGAACCGAATGTAACCACGTACCTCCCTAGTGTTGCGCATCCAGGATTGCTATTCTAAATAGGCACCAATCATCTTCAAAAGGCCAAAAAGAGTCTCTAACCCAAACCCCTACTGGAAAAGTACCCCGTCCTGTATTCATTCATATGTGACTGACTTCCACATTTGATCCTGATTTAATCAGTTTTACCTAAGCAATTGTACCTATAAGCTTATTGGTTAGCCATAGTTTTGTCCCACTTCATGCCCACCTTATGAGTCTCATGTTTCCCACCTTAGACCTACAGCACCTTGTGGATTTTGCTCTACAAAAATCCCTAGAAAAAGCAGATTCCTTGTCAACCCTCTTGAATCCCCTTCTATCACCCTCTCAGACAAAAGCTTTCCTTCCCCCAATAAATATATTCTGTTCTTAACCTCTATTGTTCCCAAAATTCATTCTTTAATTTTAAAGGACAGAAACTCACCCCATATACATTTAAGGATAAAAGTTTCTTTTCCTATATCAGTATTACAGGTAGAAGCATACTAGGTGCATAAAAGGTCTCTTTAAAATTCAGACAGAGTTGGGTGTGATGGTACACACCTGCAATCCCAGCACTCAGGAGGCTGAGGCAGGAGGATCATTGCAAGTTCAAGACCAGCCTGGGCTACAAAGTAAGCTCAAGCCCAGCCTGAACTGCATAGTGTGACCATGCTTCAAAACAAACAAACAAAGATGAGATAAAAGATAATTGCAGGTTGGTTCCCATCAACCATTCAGGCCCTAAATTCTTAGAAACAAAGCCTAAATTCTAGCACCAGTGGCTTACTGTGTCATCCAGAAAACTTAGGCTTTGTCATGCTATCCCTCAAAATAATCTCCCTATTTGACCTGGCTTTTAATTTGTTTGCATGTATTTCAAAAGATTTAGAATCACAATAGATCATAAAAGAAAGAAAAAGCATGATGTAAAGTGAATTAGCACAATCTAGTATGCATTATTAACACAGGGAAAGGAACTTTGAAAGGAAATTTTATTTCTTTTAATATCCTCAAGAGCTTTTGATGCAGTAAAGCCTTATTTATATAAAATTTTTAATATCAAATATTTTATTTGTTAATTATATGACAGCAAAGTAAAAACTAATAACCCTTATAATTTCAGAGGGATACACAGATTAGGATGCAGACTACTGTACCCTGATGGCTATCACTGGAGATGGCAGAATAACAATGTGAAATTAGGTGTATTTTGCTCTTCAAAATGTCAGCCCCACTTGAATGAATATTAGGTGTATATTAATGTTTTAAAATGGAAACACAGTACATGAATTTCTTGGCTTTCTTCTTCCACCATTTCCTATTTCCTCCAAATCGAACCAGTTGAAATTATAATTGTGGAAAAATAGAGCAACAATTTCATTTTCATTTGGTTAAAGAATACAAATGACAATCTAACGTATTTCTGGCTATGCTGAGTTTTGTTCTCTGGAAGGATTTGAGTTGGTTCTCTTTTTGTTATTGTTGCTTCTAGTTTTGTGGATTTTCCTTGAAATTATATGACATTGTTCCTCTTTCCTGTGACTGTAATGTAAACAAATCTTGGTTTGTGGAAAAAAATTCTCTTCTGTTATTCACACAATTGTGAATTGTTTGTATTTGTTTATATCAAGTTAAGGATTATATGCAGCTATCTTAACAGCAATCATAACATGAAGCTTGTGTGTTTGTATTTTGTGTGTACATGTATTTTATGTGCACTAAAAATGCAAATCTTCTATGCGATTTTTCATCATTATTTTTTATACTTTGTCTATTACATAATGGCCTACCACAACGGAATCTGTTTCTACCCCTATGCTTCAAACATGAAAAATCTTATCAAGTACCTACTTAATATTTTTCCATAATATTTTGGAAATTCTGTCCTTCAGTAGATCTTAGGTACAGATGCTGTGTTCTGAGGTATAGATGTTGTGCTAATGTTGCAGATATTTAACATCCTTTATTTACTACCTGCTTAGAACTTTGTGAAATATATGGCAGTGTGATCTTGGCCTTGTTAAATGCATCTGAGGTTAAATTTTATGGGCAAATGATAAACCATCCTTTCCTCTACATGAAAGTTGGTATGTGAGATGAACATAAAGACGTTTCCCCTGATTCTGAAAGAAAACATATGTACAAATAGCTGCAATTAAAGCTCCCATCCTGAAGTCATTCTAAACTAGACTATGCTTTTCTTTCATAAATTGTATGCTTTGGAATGTGTCTCCTAATCACTGTGACTTCAGCTCTTCAGCTAAAAGTGAAGGTCAAGCTATTCCTGACCTTAAGTAAAAATAATTGGTCTCTCATCCACCTGGTGTTTGTTATCTTCATATCAGAAAAGTGAAAAGGTAATAGTTTGCATATTCCAATTCCTTCTAGCAATTCTGAGAGTGTAATCAAAGAAAAAAAAAAGATAGCTAAGGTGTTTTTTCTGTACCTTGTTTCTTCAAGTTGAGAAACAAAAATGAAGGAGACAGAATCAATAAACTTCATCAGGGAGCAGAAGATAGAAAAGACTTCTTTTATATCCCCCTTGATTGGTAAATGTCCCTCTTGTGATGAAGGGTATGAGTGATTCCAGTGTAAGTGCAGAGAAGGTACAATGGAATTGGCCAAAGGAATAGAACACATGGTGATTACGTGTCTGAAAATTGTCTGAATATTAACCAAAGTGGGAGGCGTGATCCTACCCAAGGTCATTTTTTTTCATTTAATCTGTGTTGAATCTGTAAAGATGTAACAACCTCCAGTGACCAGACACTGTTTTACCTCTGTATTTTAGAAGGCTAATTTTCTACCCAGAACAAAAGTATAAAGTACACCATGGAATCAAGCAATAGATGGTTAAAAGAATAGCCATACCTTCTTGATATAATTAGTAAAGCCTGCCAATATTGTAGATGAGATAGATCTCATAGTATAAGATAACATGGATAATTCAATAGCTAGTAGAAGCACCCTTAGCACTAAACATCGCGTTTGCTTTCTGAACTGTCAACAGAGGCCTGTTGAGTAAACAAGGGAGAAAACACCTATTAACTTAGATTGGGCATATAGAAGAGAAATGCAGAAAATGTTGACAAATCTGGTACATATCCTCGGTGTGGAATTCTCTGCTCCTACAGCATTCATGCGCATAAAAAGCATGACTTTTCTGTGAGTTTTAAAATTCGTGTCTTATGCAGCCCTGAAATAAATAACAATACTTTTCATTAGGCTTATAAAGCAAACTGAAAATTCATGGGGCCAGGGAGATGGCTCAGTGGAAATAGCACTTCCCTGGCAAGCGCAAGGTCCTGAGTTCAATCCTGGGTTCCACCAAAAAGAAAAAAAAAAAAAAAGAAAAGAAAAGAAGAAAGAAAATTCATGAATGCAGTGTGAAATCACAGAAGAAAATTCACGGGTCCAGAGTCCATGCTTGCAGGTGACAGATCAGCAATGGAGAGTCCTCACGGCCTGATCACTGAGCTGTGTAGGGTAATTGGGAAATTTTGTGTGTATGTTTTCCTGGTTTTGATTTGTCAAAAAATATTTTAGCACTATGAAAATTAATTTGAGTCAAAGCAATAGAGCTTGAGTATTTTGGATTCAGCATTTTTGGCCTTCAAAGGATCTGTCGCTTACAACTTGCCCAGCCTTCTATTTTGTGAGGTTAGGAATAATATGTGTAATCAAGTATCTCTGCATAAATGCTTGAGACACATTCTTGTTACTTTTGAATATTATAACCTCTGAGAAGATTTTTTGAAAGAAAGATGCAAATTGTGTGATTGAGAATGCATTTATATTCTTGCTCAGTCAGCGGTATTGCTGCCGGCTTTGCTCTCAAGTTCATAAATTTACTGAACTTTGGGAGTGCAACACAGCTCGTTGGTTATTCTGGCTTGCTTAAGTGACATTCAGTTAATTATAGGACTAAATATCAGGCTTAGCCACCGAGTAACTCACTGACCACTTGCGAACATGTTCTTAGTCTTTCTTTCCAGTAAAATGTACACCCATCACCTCCCATGAAAATGACAAACAGGAACCCTAGACATCGTGCAGGTTATGTTTCATGATGTGTCTTTCCATCTTGTTACTTTCAGTGCTTTACCTTCCTTTGCCCCAAGTGATCTGATTGAGCTATGCTTGAATTCACAAAACTTTACATGTGAATTTATTACTCTTTGATATCCAGTATCTCTCATAGCTTTTGAGTTCTTTAATTGCATGGTTAGTTTGCCTCCTGGATCAACCTTGTTCTCCAGAAATATATGAGAAGCTTCTCTTTGATTCCCATTGGAAAGCTCCCAACTTCAACACCCAGTTTCAGCTGACGAACATTTTACTTCCTCTTAGAAAATGCTTGCCCAGATAATTGTACATCATCGTGTGTCCAGTATACAATGGAGGTAGGACTTCTAACTAAATGACAAGGAAATGTAGCTAAAAGTACAAAATAAGTAAAGATTTTTTCCTGAAAAGAAAGATAATTTAGTGGAAGATACATTTTTACTTTCTTCGGCTGCTTTATTTCTGATTTTTTTTTCTGTTATGAAGACAAGGATTTCTTTTTAACAGCAAGAATCCTCTGAAAGCAGTTTCTGAGGATTTGTTGTATCAGAAAGATACATAGGATGCCGTCTCCCCCAGCAGGAATATGCCAATTGTTCTGTTAAGGAGTATCTTTTCCATTTTGCATGAAGGGAGAAATATGTCTATAATAATAACATTCTGGAAACACCTTTCTCCATAGTACTGAAAGTCATGGTATCATCAGCTTCATTAGGATTTTGAATAGCTTTAATATTTGTGATATATATATATATATATATATATATTTCACCACTTTAAAAATTGTTAAATTCTCCACTTACCATTGAATCTCCCAGGAGATTGTTCACTTTAGCGGAGTGCTTGTGGAGCAATGGTTTTTCAGAGAAGCCCTATTTCTGATATCACCAGGAGGGGAATTAAAAATATTCATTATTGTTTTAAATCTACGATAGAAGAAAATAATCTATTATATGATAGTGAGTGCATGTATATAAAAGAGAGAAATCCTGAATCAAGAACATGTGATTTTTTTTTCTTTTTCTTTCAATAGCTCACCCTAGGTAACAGAAATTGTTTAACAGTATGAGATGAAAGAGATTAGTTGCTATAGCTAAATGTTTCAAGAGATCTAGGAAGCAATAAGAAGTACTAATTAAAAGAGATAAAGAAGGATAAACAAGGCAGTATTCTTAATAGTAGGACACATTTTTAAATTAAAATTTAAGCTGTTTGGGAATTACTTAAGATGGCAACATGTATAGACAAAAGGAATGTGAAGATCTTTAATAATGAAATCAAACTTAAGAACGTGTTGAAATAATAAGCCTGCTGAACTTTGTTTCCCTTGATAAGCTAATAAAAGAAAGAAAAAGAAATAGAAGCTCCACTTTTTTTTTTTTCCCTTTAACCTCCCCAAATGCCTTCAGGGCTCTTTTGACTGGCTGG
>NDGN011555408.1:0-19446 GCA_002564285.1 Tympanoctomys barrerae | reverse complement strand
GGGCCGGGCGGCGGCGAGCATGGACGAGAAGTACCTGCCCGAGCTGATGGCGGAGAAGGACTCGCTGGACCCCTCCTTCACGCACGCCCTGCGCCTGGTGAACCAAGGTGAGCGCGGCTGAGCTGCCCTCCGCGGCCGGGCGACGCGGACCCGGGCCGGCGGCCTTCGGGCGCTGGGTGGGGCCCCTGGGGTGGGGGCCGCCCGGCTGGACTGGGGTGAATGTGGGTAGCTTGGAAGGATGGGGAGAGGTAGGGCGTTTGAATGAGACCCAAAGGAAACCTTTGGGGATAGCGGGATACCCAGGGGAAACTTGTGGATGGGGGACCGTGTGGGGCTGTGTCTGGCGGAGGCTGAAAGAGCTGCCTGGAGGCGCGGTGGGCGCGACTCGGGACTCGGGGGTTGGGTTTCTCTAGGGAGCTGGAGACAGAGCTGGAGGAAAACGAGTGCAAAAGAGGTGAAGGGAACAGGTGCTTGGGTCGTCAGTGAAGTTTGGGGGCTTTGGAGGAGGTTTGGGGTCGGACCCCAAGACCCTAGGAAAGAGGAGCCCGGAGGTCCCAGAGAAAGAGCCCAGCTCCCTTTCCCGCCCTGGCTCACTGGTGGCGCCCAGGTAGCAGTTCCTGGGGCTCAGTCTGTCCTTCTGGGGGCGGGCACTCATGCCAAGCCCTCCAAGAGCCCCTTGGAGGGTCACTAGCTGGGAGGAGGCCGGCAAGAGAGACTTTCAGTTGGCTTCCCTCCTCTGGGGGAAGCACTGGGTGGGTGACACTCATTGGTGGCTGCCTAGGGGTTCAGAACACTCGCGAAGGAGCCTGAGCAGCCGAGGTGTGAACGGGACCGGGAAGTGCGGAGTACGGGATCCCGGGGTGTCAGGAGGCACGCCTACCCCGACAGCGTTCTTGCCGCGTGGTGTTTCGGATAGCCTGCTGGGATGGACGGTAAAGGAAGCCCGCCTTCCAGGGAGCAGCCCCCTTCTCCCCTTTCTGGCATATGTCTTTCAGATAAAAAGGGCTGGGGACCACTGCTGGGCTTTTTTTTCCTCTAGGAAATGACAAACATTATATAGTCAGATCTGTAAGGCATTTGCGCGAATCACTTTGTGCAGAGACAGCCTGTGGGTCCCTCGTTGAAGCAGGTCTGCTGCCTAATGCTGGCCCTGGCTCTGTTATTGTTGGAAGTGAAAAATGAGGCAGACATATTCTATTTGTGTATAGATATCTCTATATTAAAGCCACCACTTCTGGCGTTTGCCTCTTGCCACCAATTCTTTGGAGTGGTATGTGTGTTGTGGACGGCTGCTGGTGGTGGAGAGATGCTGTCTTAAGGAATTTAAACATTTGTTGAACAAAAATAGATTTACAGAACTCCCCCATTTTATTTTAATTGCATGCTTTTTTTTTTCTTTAATGAAATGCCTTATGAAAAAAGTAGTGGACATGGGTTCCTGAATTAGAGAGAATGTAAGTTTTATTCATCTGCCCTTCTGAACAGTTCTACAGTTAGGTCTGTACCCTTTCTCTTTGTGATTTACATATATCTTTTGTTGCCTACTGGGCTGTTATTTCTGTGAAAGAGATTTCTTTTTTACTGTGCCAGGTCAGTGGCAGAAATATTGTGGACTATGGAGTCAAGCTTATTTTTCCTGCAAAAGAAGCTGAATCAAAGTTACATTGTACTCAATTAAGACAAAGGATTTAACTAAAAGTGTAAGGAGATACCTTATTTTAGAAGTAAGGATGATTTTCCAGGCCGTGTTGCCATAGAATGGTGTGGGGTTACACTCAACAGCTCTTTTGATATCTGTGTTTACTCCCGTTAATGGCTTCCAGTTGTGACAGATATTGGGGACAGCTTGCCATGTAGTATCTTTTGTGAGTTCAACTTGATGGCCTTACTTTTCATCAAAAACATAGAGCTTGTAAGAAACGCATTTCTCATATGTGAAGGAAGAGGTGCTGAAAAGATGCTGCTATTATTGTTAATTTAGATAACTTCAGCCCAGGACGTTTTCCCTTAAATCACAGGCTAATATCCAGAATCTGGAGAGCTATCAATTAAAATATCAGTTCTGTTTTGTGCTGTTACGTAATCTACAGCTGCTAGTGCCCTTCTTAAACATGTTGTCTGAAGTCTGACTTGGAATGATTGCTGGGAAATTGGTTTAAATGTGGTAATCATCCTATTATTGGCTACCTGAAAGCGCTTGTTGTTCTACCAGCTGTTTTTGTGACTGCTTGCCTCTAAAGAAAGTATTGTTTCAGAGGTCATTAGGAATCTCCTCACCGAAATCATTATCCTGTTTCCAGATCCTTTGGTGTGATTGATCAGCCTTATAAACATTTTTTATTGTGACGTTATATGTAAGTTATGCATATTTATAGTTAATGTTTCTAAATGCTGACAGTTACCTTGTGTTTGTATAGTATTTTAAAATTTGCAAGATACGGTAACACGCATGTTGTCAAGTTTTGTGTTCATGCGTGTGCCCCACTGAACAATATATTGGTCTTTTTTAGGAAGGGAGCTGAGGACCCCACATCCAAGCTTGTAGACACCCCAGGATTAATTTGCCATCAGGTCTTCTGTCTCTAGGGCCATTTTCTTTCCATTTGCACCTTCCCCAAAAATCACACACATACTTGTCCCATACTAATTTAAAATCTGCAGAAATCAATATAATTAATATGCTTTTTCCTGGCTAACGTAAGTGCAGTAGAACTAATGTGAGTCTTTTAAGAAAAATTGTCCTGATTTTTTTAAATAAAAAGTTTCTTTCTGTACTTATCTTACCAGAACCTCATGCTCAATGAAAGAGGCACTTTTGAATTAAAGCCCTCTTGTAGCAGTATTCTAAGTAAATAGTCTACACACTGCAATAATCAGTTTATAATTGAGACACAATCATTTTTTTTAAAATTCAATATTCAAAAACATTGATTAATTTCCTACCTGACTGTTTCTTTGTACTAATTTTTAAATAAGATCCTGAGCTGGGGAGGCATTGAGGTATACAGGTTGGCTTTTACTCATTTTCCTGGCTGTGTAACGGGAGGCATTAATTACTGATTTTGCTTTTTCCTTTTAGTATAACTGATTCTCCTCCCAGATACTGAATTTGTTTTTCTAACAAAAATAAGCGTGCTATTCGCTTGATGTCAAAAATCAAAGAGAACAGACACCAGGCTTCGGTTTCTGCATGCTGCGCTCCTGCTCTCCGGCCTCCCCCACCAGCACCTATTAGGTGGATTGATATTGTGCTTCGTGCCAAGGAGGTTAATTAGAGATGAGAGTAGTGTTGCATGTTTTTATATTATATTTGCTGGTAGGGGATGTGCTGACTCTTTGTAAAAAACGTCTTCAGAAATGTCTTACACATTATAAAGTAATCCAGCAGTCTGGTATTGTTTTGGATGATTTTCAATTCGAGCCAAGTAACCATTAAATAAGATTACATAACGCTGTATTTTTAATTATCTGATGTAACGTATGGATTGGTAGCTGATTCTCTGCCAAGTTCTATTTAGCTGTTGGTTATAGGAGGCTCAGAGGACTCGGGATTAACGTAGTCTCTCTGTGTCCAGATTGATAAAGTTCTTTATTGGTATTTCAAAATAAGCATTTTTCATGTTACATCGTTTTGTCAAATAATAGGATTTTTAGTGTTGCTTAGGACATATGTGGGGGGACAGATGTGTAGAGGGAGGATTATTGCTTTACCCTGTGTGCATTATTTTCAGAAGAGATGCAACCCAGTGGTTTAGCATTTCATATGGGTGATCCTTTTTGGAGAATGTTTTTGGTTTGTTGAGTGTTGTTAGATGTGTAAAATAAGAGGACAAGAATGAGAATTGCAGAATTATATCTGAGTGCGATGCCTTCCCACAGTGATGTGGTTCTCTGGGTCATCCAGAGGAGGATGTGGCTGTTTAGTTTTTAATTGTGGTTTTTTTGTTTGCTTTTTGATTTTGGTTTGGTTTTGAAAGAAACTGGCTGGCTGGTTCCGTTTGAGGTCAGGGTGCTTGCGTAGTGTTATGATTCCAAGCGAGCAGCGACCGCGAGTTCCAGTGTTTGGCGTTTGGACGTTAAGGATGTGCTTACTGTGACCCTAGCACGAGGCTTCAGTGCTGGTTCTTGAGGCAGAGAAGGCCCAGTTGGCCTCCCGAGACGAGCCCTGTACGGCTCAGTGGTCCAGGGAGAGTTTCAAGTTTGTAGAGCTCCTTTTCCAGAGGAGCATCCTATTAGTCCTTCAGGAGTCCTTCTGAAATATTTAGTGGGCAGATGGTGTTAGATTTAACTGGGACAGTCTACACATTTTTGAGGCACTTTTCTAAAAGTCCCAGCTTGTGTTTGCAATCTTAATACTGGTAATAGCCGAGAGATGGAAACATTATTGGGCCAGTTTTTCAGTTGGAGAAACCAAGACTGTAACACAATGATTTTCGCAAAGTAGGATACTTACCAAATGTCGCAGTGAAAGTTCAAGTTCTGTCATTGTTTCGCCGCGCCTCACTGACCCGCAGAAGTCTAAGGGTAGGGTACCAGTCAGACTGTGCTGATATAGTTGGGTAAGAACAGAAGAACAGAAGCCCATAGCCCCCACAAGTGTAGTTTGGTCCTTTCTCTCCTGCCATGTTGGATTGAAAGATAAATGAGGTAGCTTCTGTTTTAATACCTCGCCCTTCAGATCGTGGTTCTATTTCCTGTGACCATTTCTTTTCTCCACAATGGCTTGGGGTGCTCATTCTCTGGCCTCTCCTGGCGCCCACTGTGTACCTCTCCTGTGGGGTGATCCTCATCACACCCTGTTTGGGTCCCTTTGTCTTCCCCGGGGAGTGGAGCTCCAAGGGAGGACGAGCCTCGTCTGCAGTACCTAGCGCCATTCTTCAGGCATAGCCCTGCTGAACTCCAGCCTTCCTTTGGTGGTTCTAGTTGTCATAGAGGTAGAAGACTTAGAAAGTATATTTGGGATGCAGGAGTTAGTAAAGAACTTTGCTCCTGCCTACCACTAGAAGCGTCTGGACTGGGGGTGGGGGTGAACCCTCTGGCAGCTCTACCAGTATCAGTCCAAGAAGCTTCTAAGTGAAGTGCTGAGGAGAACCAGCCCAGGAGCGTGGCTGTGCTCTTCGTGTGGTAGATCCATAGGGGTCCTGCTCTGGGACATGATGAAGTGTTGTCAGATCTGTTTAGAATCAGATGTTGACCTACACGTACTCTGTCTCGAGGAACTTGTTAAGCTAGTGCATTCTAATACAGCTAGCTGTCCTTCCTCAAGCCCTTAATAAGATTTTATTCAGCAGAGTAAAACCAGAAGTTTAGAAGCCCTAGGCACAAGCCTTCTTACCTGAAGGAGTTTATCGGCAATTTTGGATGTCAAACAAAATCCCAAAGCCAGAGGAACTAGTGAAATTGCTGATTGAATACCTTCAGCAACTTTGGTATTGAAAGACCCCTGTGCCTGTTGTCACTGCCCCTACTGAGGGGGGAGGGAATGGCTCACAATGTCACCAAAACAGCGATGGTAGGGGGTTGCTTAGCAAAGAAGATGATGATTATAAAAGAAGCTGCCATCTCGAGGGCGCCTTTCGTGACTTTCTGTGGCTGATGCTTTCGGTGTCTTGCCTCCGAGCCACAACAGATCATGAAAGGCAGGTGGTTCTGTCCCCTGCCAGCCTCTTTTGTTTTGCTTTTTTCCAGTCAGGGACACTAACACTCAGAATTATGAAGTAAGTTGCTCAGCCACGTCGTGCACCTGTGAGTAGCTGGGCTAAAATTTTCAATCAAGCCTACCACGTATTGATAGGCTGCTTTAAGGAACGAGACCAAAGGCCATCTCTGAACATTGGTGCTCGTCTTTAAATAAAAATTTCATTATAGCAGAAGCCCATTAGGAATTTTCATTGGTGATGATGAATTTTTAAGAGAAGTTTCTGAAAATGTGTCTCTGAAAAAGAAACGCTCACTTTGCCCTTCTGTTCTTGAGAAACAGTTTCAGCCTTCAGCAAGTATGCAAGGCAAGGATTTTTAATTATGCATCCATCTCAATACTTAAAGAGAAAATAGGGGTACACTCTGTGCAGAAAGTCAGTGAAGAGCTCTTGCTAAGGATCTCTTTACCTTCAAGGAACTTATGAGAGCCACAGAGCTTTGTGCTTTAATACTTTATCACAGAAACAATTGGTTGAGAGTGGATCAGAGATTTATCGTCAATTCATGGTATATTTAGAAATTCGCCATCCCCTAAAAATAGGCTCAGATTTAGAAAAAAGGAGTGTGAGAATGCAGGAGCGTATTCTCTCAGACGAGGATGTTGGTGCTCTGGCAGGGGAGATGCGCTTCAGTGTACTTGCCTCATAATTGCTGGTAAAGCTAGTTACCATCACCAAGAGCCTTTTCTGACTTCCTTGCTTTCGGTTTCTACTCTGCTCATACCATTGCACTCTTAAATAAACAAATCATTTTATCTTGTTTTATAGACTAAGAACTGAGGTCAGGAAGGTCGAATAATTTTCCCAAGGTCAAGCCACTTGTACAGGGTGAACGGGACTCAGATCCTTGTCTGCCCCACTGCGGAGCACTCTCCAGTGTACGCCGCACATCTGGCAGAGGTCAAAGCTTTGCCTGAGTCTGGGTTTGCACGTTTCCTGTTTGTGCGGGAAATCCATACTGGGCAGCCCTCCAGGTTAACCACGGGTGCTGGGCAGGTGACCGTGTGGACAGGATGGACTCTGTACCATGCCAGTGGGCAGGTGGTACCAGGCCGGTGACACAGGGCCACTCCCAGCAGTGCCAGCATGCAGAGCATGTGGATGGCGGTTACTCTGGGGACATTTGCAAAGGGCCGAGCTGTGCAGAAAGGGAGTGTGATCGTGAGAGGTGACAGCTGTATAACTTCTCCATTTCCCTGTCTATAAAATCGAGACCTTGTGTCCTCTATGTGGGGTTGTGTTTTAGACATAAAAATAGCATTGGACTCATAATACGTCCTGCATACACATTACTGGGTATTCTGATAGAATAGCTTGAGGCACGTGTGTAGGAACTGGCATGAACTTCCAGACAGAAAACATACTTGGAATAAGAACTTCACAAGTAAATATTTCGGTTGCATTTCTTAGGATAGTTTTATATGAAAATAACATTAGTTTTTCACTTCTGGAAATATTGAAGGAGAAACTTATTGTTTGTTTGTTTGTTTATTTGGTACAGGGTCTCGCTTCGCTATGTTCAGACTCATAGTGGTCTCCTGCCTCAGCTTCCCCAGCACTGGGATTACAGGCATATGCCATAACCATGCCTGGTTTCGGGGCCTGAGTGCCCAGGGTTCTAAGAGTCTGGTGCAGCATGTGGTACCACGGATCAAACTTGTGCTAGCCAGGCAGGCACTTAGACCACTGAGCTGTCTCCCCAGCCCAAGAAACTCATTATTTAGGAAATCTTTTTTCATTAATATTAAAGTTGGCAGCGGCTTACATTAATTTTTATTATGCTATTCAAGATAGTACCTGAAGGTTAAATTAACATTTTGTACATAGTCTAATGACTGCACAACTAAAGCATGTCCAGGCCCTCAGGAGTCTCCATAAGCACAAGATATCTCGCTCTGAATTAGTGAGATACAAGTTTTCATAATTTTTCACTTTTTGTATTTTTTTTACCAATCAGCCTCTGCTATTTTAAGATGTTGGTGGCATATTATTGATACTCTTCTTGGTACCATAAAGGGCATAACGTTTGTAGTTTCTGTTTGTTGTGAATCTCGCACTTGGGGGTCACTGCTGGTTCCAGCTACCGTGGTGAAATGATAAAAGGGGGCAGTCTCCTCGCCCCGCCCCTGCACCTGCTTGCACCCCTGTGCTCTGCCTTTGTCCCGCTAGATGGCGCTGCACGCAGCTAGGATAGCGTGTGCCGTCCACTCGGGTCTCTGCTTTGAACTGAATTTAGTCCTGATGAACAAACCCAAATTGATGTCGTTTTTAATTCAGTGTCACAAATTTTTCATATGTGTGAAAACCACGGCTTTTGTTTCGTAGCTAACATTTTTCCTGTGTCCCTAAGGTGTGCCAGGCCCTGTCGCAAGGCTCCTTTCCACAAGTTTCTTGGTTCAGTTCCGGCATTGGCCATGGGAAGTTAGTTTTGTTTTCATTATACTGATAAAGAATTGGTTGCTAGAAGGTCGTATAGCTTGTTCGTTGTCAGGTGGGTAACTCGTGAGGATACCAGTGACCAAAGAGAACATATTCTTAAAGTACTAATGACTTTTTTTCGAATGTGCTGGGGTAGTTTGACTTACGGCTGCTGGCTGCTCTACCGTGCGATTTGGAAGGGAAAATTGTAGGCTCACAGTTAATTTGCATTGAAGCATATGTGTCAAACTCTTTGTTTAAGGAAGCAAACAAGAAAAACGAAAGATTTACGAGCTGTTTCCTCCTGCCTCCTGACTTGAGGAGCGAGCTAAGGGGGCTACCCAGCTAAGGGGGCTACCGGGAAGCTTTGCGTGTGGTGGCCCCTAGCCAGGAAGCCACCACTCAGGTAGGCTGTAGTAGGCAGGAAGAGGCAAGCTGCAGCCCACCCAGAGCAATTTAGGAAGCAAAAACAAAAGAAAAGTCTTGCAAGAATTTGCCTCAGGCCACAATTGTATTTTTAGTAACTTTTAGCAAGGCTGAATACCAGCTCAGAACTTTAAAACTTTTCTTATTTACTCAACTAATATTTGTTGAACTAGAAAATTGAAATGTGCATATTTATCTCTGCTGTGCTGAAATGTGCATTCTGGAACAGCTGCTTTACCCCTCCGAGCTGCCATCTGTCCTTTTCACATAGTTCTGATACCTACCACCCTGGTGGTCACTCAGGTGAAAGGACAGTGATGTCCCCTGTGCGGTGTTTTCAGATGTTCCTCTGCTCCTCACAGGAGAGGTTACATGCCTGCATTGCGTAGCCACTCTCGGTTCTCTGCCAGTGGAGAAGATTGTTTGTTGTTTTTGTTTTATTTTGAGCGCTGTCTCTTCTTACCATCTGCCCTCTGTCCTTTCAGCGTTAGTGCTCTCAGAGAATATAAACACAAGCTACGTACTTAGAAATGTCCTCCTACCTTTTCTTGCCCATTGTGTGCAGGCCGTGATGAATTGAAAGTGCTCAGTAGAGGACTGCTTGACAATAATTAAGAAGTGGCTTTGCATCAGATGCTCTTAGACTCGTGCCTCGGTTCTGCCCCTTCCGTGCATTGCAGCCTTGCTGGTGACCTTAGCCTCCCTTCCCTTCAGCTTTCTATCTGCAGAATGTCATTAAAGCCAAAATGAATGACAACTAAATCCCTCCTTGGGTCTCTGTGGGGTTTGCCCAAGATGAGTGTGTGAAGAGTTGTTCCCTGTTGTGCCCGGCATGTAGCAAGTATAGAATAACTATTCATCATTGCTTTCATTGTCTCCATTGTTGCCATTGTCATTATTGTCATTGTCACTATTATATTGTGTCAAGAAGTTCATAATCCAGCGGGAAGGCAAGGAGGCAGAACAGTGGTAAGAGTTGCCAGGTGTTATGGTGGAAAGATGCACAGAGAGTCTGGGGATGCAGAGGGTGGTGGAAGGCTTCCGGCGGGTGCAGGGGGACGAGCCGTTCAGAGAGGTGATAGCGGGATGCAGCGCCCGGTTCACGGCGGGTACAGCAAGGCAGCCATCTGCACCTCTCGTTTCCGTAGCATCCTTGTAGTCCTGCTCTTCACGACGTGTTCATAGTTACTTGTTCACCTGTTTCCTCCTTCTGTCTCCCTCGCACTTTTAAGGCCTTCATTTCTCCTTGGCATAAAAGATTTCTTTTGGGCATAAGTGAGAACCTAGAAGTTATAAGAATAATGCTGAGATTGTGTCTGCGTGTCTTTCTGGGACCACCAGGGGACCTCTTGCCGTATTTGCCCCATTGTTCTTTCTGTGCTTAGGTGTATTTTCGTGGCTTGAGGGTAAAGTATACGAGTTATGTTTATTTCCTAAGTACTAAAATACCTTGGTGGGGATTTCTGGAAAGAAAAGATCTCCTCTATAATTGCTGCGTGCATAATTCAAATTAAGAAGGGTAGCGAGGGCACAGCACTGTTGTCTATGGTCCATATGTTAGTTTTGCCAATTTTTCCATTTATGTCTTCTGTAGGATCCAGTTCAGCATCACCCATTACATTTAGTTGTCATGTCTCTTTTCATGATTTAATTTGAATAACATGTTTTATTTCCTTTGCCTTTCATGTATGCATTTTAGAATAGCAACACAAAAAGGCCATATTTTTCTGCAGAATGTGTGTCAGTTTGCATTGCCTGAACACTCAATTCCTGCTGCACACTATTTTGGGCAGGAGAGCCCCCTGCAGAGGCTGTGTCCCCCAGACACCATGCGCGGTCCTGGTGTCCTTGCGTCTCATGAATGGCCGTGGTGGATCTCTTGGCCAGGTGGCTCCAGGCATTGCACTGTGAAGTGGCTGCTTTCTTTTTGTAGTTAATTAGAGGTTTGTGGGAAGATAGTTTGAGACTCTGTAAATGTTCTGTGCCTCATGAAACTGTCGCTCACAAATTTTAGCGTCCGTTCATGTTTCTTAGGAGAATCATGACTATTATGATGATGGTTCTAAAGTGGTCACTTTCATCATGTGTATTGGCTGACATTCTGCTAAAAGGGGGGCCTCCTTCCCCTCCCTTCTCCATCTCTCCTTTCCTTTCTATCCTTTCTGCTTACTCTCCCTGCTGTTTATCTTGTCTTCTAAGGTCATGGGCTCTTCTTTCATCCTATAGGTTATAATCCTTTGCTATCACTGTAAACTGGTGCTCCAGTTGTCCAGGCGTGGCTGCTGGGAGCCCTCTGCCCTGGCTGCGGGGCCTTTGCCTGGCTGGATACACCCCTTTGGGTACAGCTGGCCTCGGTATCCATGTGCTATGTACCAAGCAAGAATATTCAGAGAAAGAAGTGGGTCTTTCTTCAACGCAACTAGACATGTTTTCTTCCTATCCAAAGACTGTAGTAATCAACTATTTATATAATATTTACATTGTATTAGTTGGTGTAAAGAAAAGTTGATTTAAAGACTATGGGAGGATGTACTAAGGTCTTACGTAAATGCTACACCATTTCGTAGGAGAGTCTTGAGCATCTGTGAGTTGGGGCACTTTTGGAGAGTCTCGGAACCAGTCCCACGGGGATACCAGAGAAAACTACCATTCGTGTATTATTTTGCAGCAGCATTTTGTGCTGGGCTTCGTCTTGCTCGTGGTTAATTGGCCATTTCTTCCAGGTGGCCCTGGTCTCCTGTTGGATCCTGGGTACTGTTATAGAGCGAGGTCCTGGCTGCTGATGTGTTGGTTGCTTCCCTCAGGCGACCATCCATTTGGGAAGCGGCTATGTGCCCACGGTGTAGCCTGGGGCCAGCCAGCCTTTGCTGAGAGGCGGAAGAGTAAATATTTTGTGGGGTTTACATTCTACTCCAGATCTGCTGGTGTAGCAGAAAAGCAGTCATAGACGTATGCAAATGAATGTTTTATTCTGATAAAAGTTTACTTACAAAAATAAGGAGCGTGGTGGAGTTGCCCTTGGGCTGTCTTCCCACTTCACATTTCAGTTTGGAGACTAAGCATCAGACTTACATGTCAAATTTAGTATGATTCTGGGCCAGGGAGATGGCTCCGTGGAATATGCGCTTCCCTGGCAAGCACAAGGGCCTGAGTTCAATCCCCAATTCCACCAAGAAAAAAAAAAAATTTAGCATGATTCCACTCTACCAGTCATCCCACTGCCACCCCACAGTAGGGGCATAATGAAAGCTACTTAGATGACAACAATGAGTCCTTTCTGTTGTAGAGGGTTCGTTTCTCTTACATAGAGCTTTTGCCTATCAGTGTCTTGTGACTTGCAATTTGTTGAGGACCTTGTTTGAAAAGTGGGAGGTTTTTTTTTCTTTTCACTTTTTTCTTTTTACATATTTAGTACAGAGTCTAAAGGGTCTCACTACACAGATCCGACTCGTGGTGATCCTCTTGCTTTCAGCCGCCCAAGTGCTGGCGCCACCACGCCCAGTCTCATTCACCATCTCAGTGTGCCCTAGGGGCGGGGCTGGCACTGCACGCTGGGGATCAAACCTCAGTCCCTGCACCTTGCTAAGCTGGTGTATGAGTCTGCTGAGCTATGTGGCCAGCCCTTCAAAATGAGAGTTTTTAAAACAATCATTTGCACAATATACACAGTCATTCAGAGACAGTAATTTTACAAACTCGTGAGGGTATATTTCTTGCTGTGTTAAGCTGGCTGCCTTTTCCTCCTGGAGGCACGGCTGAGGCAGAGCCATGCCGCTCCACAGGCCATGGCCCCGGCCCCTGCTCTGGTCCAGCACTGACCACTGTGCTTGGTCTCAGCAGAAAGGCAAGAGCCCAGCACATAGCAAAGGGAGAAGGGTCTCATACTTACATCCCTGTTATTGTATTGTACAATGTAAATTTATTTCTTTATGACTCTCTTTCTGTAACTTATTACTTTAATTATTCAAGAGAAACATGTTCCAGCAATGACAGGTGGCTTTTCTGAGGGAGTGAGCAAGGACCGCCTGTTGGAGGTGCACACTGCCTGCCACTGCGGTATGCTCCACACGGGAAAAGCCACACGCTGGGGTGCACCGTGGTGACTAACAGAAGCTAAGAGGAAGATACAGATGCAGCCATTTTCAGTGTCTCCAGTGAGTCTGAGGTACATGAGGCTTTTAATTATTGCTTACGTTCTTTTTTGGTTCCCTAGATTCAAAAGTCAGCTTTGGGCTTGCTGGCGAACAGACCTCCTGCTTGCCAGCTGGCCATCTCCTTGTTTTTCAAAGCAGCAGGAAGTTTCCCCAGTTGTTTCTCCAGAGTCCAAAGAAGAGGCCTTGCAGCTCCGTGTGACCCATGACTCATGCTTCTGGGCGGTGCCGAGCGGCTTCCTTCCTTCTCTTAGGTCTTTAGATGCCTTCTCACATTTTGATTTGTGTAATAAGTTTGACTGTCTTTTTGTTTCGCTGTTGTTGTTTCAACAGGAAAGATTCTCAGGGCCACCTATTGCTCTGTGTCCATCTTCCTGCCTTGTTTTCTCGCTCCTAGAGAGGCACGTGGCTTTTTGACACAGTGTCCTTCAGTTAGCATACACAGCAAACAGGATCCGAATCCTCTGCTCCGTGTTATTGCAGCCTGTACATACTGTGGACAAACAAGTGGACAAGAAGGAACTTAGCAGTTTCTTGATTGTATTCTGGATTATGCTGTTGCGGTTTCTCTTTCCGAAACCTGGGACAGGTTTCATTCCTTAAACAAGTGCGTTACCTCTGATAGAGAGCTCTGCACGCTCCAGGGTCTCCTTCTGGTGGCACAGCTGTGGGAGATCACGTCACTTGCGGTCAGGTACTCAGAAATTAGTTGCCCACTTGCCCAGGGGCAGCTGGGCATCTCTTCTGCTTTCCCGGCACAGGGCACAGGGCCAGGCACTTGTTGGGAGTGCTGGCTTAGAAGAGTGCCTGTTAACTCCCAGCTCTCCTGCTCTGGTCAGAGCACCTTCCTGGTGAAGGGTCCCGTGTGGAAGAGGCCCGTGTCGGGGTGAAGAGCGAGTGGGGGGCAGAGGAGGAGATCAAACTGAAGGCTCTCAGACTCTTTTGAGAAGTCACTATTGAGGTGTTTAGGAGGCAGATCTCCAGGAGAACAGTGGTAGGATGCGCGTTTGTTCCCAGTATCCTCGCGAGGTGGAGCAGTGTTTGGTTCTTATTCAGTAAGCATCGTGCACTTAGGCTGGGCCAAGTGCTGGGACCCAGCGCTGGCTAATACTTTATTCCTACTTAAAGAGCTCTCAGCTCAGCAGGGAGGCAGCCAAATTAAAAGATATTTATATTGCGGGGTGGTAAGTGCTGTAATAAAGACAGGCACAGGGTGCTGGGGCACTGTGTAGTGGAGGTCCGTCATCTCCTCTGGGCGAGGCAAGGCAGATCTTGAGTGCTCCTGATGACGGAGCAGTGCAGCCTGGGCCCAGCGCCGGGTGTGATGGACTCGTGATGGCAGTCAGCTGACGTCTCAGAGCCTGTCTCCATGGTGGCGGTGTTGTCTGGCATGGGAGGTGCAGTGAGTGAGCGCCTGTTCTCCTGCCCCTGTTCTGGCACCTTCGCAGGGCCCTCTCTGGGCGCCCACCTTTGTGCTTACCCCACTAGATCGCAGTATTTTCTTGGGAGTTAATATTCCCATGCGGGCCTAAGTCTCCTCAGGCAGGAAATCTGCTCATTAGTTTTGATTCACTCACTGGTGCTCAGCGCCCAGAGTTCAGCCTGGGAGACAGCGGACATTCTGTGTTTGCGGGGCCGGTTGCTATGTATCAGGTGCCTCACTTTTATTAAGGAGATTCATCTATTCTCTCAGGATGCTTTGGTGAGGTGAGATGGAAAAAGAATGTTTTTCTTTTATTTGAGCTTCCCATTACTGACTTTGAGGAGAGCTGGACCGTCTCTGAGACAGACGTGCCAGAGTTGTGTATTCTGGGATGGTATGGATGGCAACTTTGTGCTTGGGATTCAGACCTTGTGGGCTTGTCTCTCCCGTGCTCCCTAAGAGTTATTGGACCTGAGCACCTACCTTTGACTCTAAGCTTCAGTATCTTGGAAAACAGTCACAATACAAGTTACCTCCTAAACTTACTGTGAGGATGTAGTGACACCTGTAGGACTGTACAGGACTAGACTCCAGGCTCCTGAGGCTGGTGCTGTATTGCTTGCTGGATTTCTAGTGCCTAGAACTACCTGCGTGGCAGTGTTTGTTGAGTGTGGGCCACGTGTGACAGGATACCTCCAAGCAGTCATTTGGAGTGTAAGGATTGTGTGGAGAGACGAGGTGAGAGGGATAGGTGCACTGGGACCAAAAAGGCCTCACACATGGCTCAAGAGTATGAATGTATTTTGAGATTCAGGAATACAGTGGAAGGGTGTCAGGAGATCGATGTGGTCAGTTCTCTATGTTAGAAGGACCATTTGAGAAGCTGAGAATTGTAGAGTGAAGAGTTTTCAAATTTTGTGAGTTCGGAGTTATGTGTATGGTCTTTCTGGATGTGTTTTGCATTTAAAAAGGACTATCCTTATTGGAAGCCCTGATTGAAAGTGAGACAACCCAGGGAGTATGTGAGGTTGAAGGGGAAAGGATGTCCATCCTGCCCCGTATTGACACACAAGGGTTGGTACAAGAACAGATGCTCCAGGCCTTCCCTTTCTCCTGAGTTAACTAACTTCATAAGGAGTAGGCGACTTTGTCTCTGTAAATTCTACTGAACATTGTTTATAGGCTGAGGCAGGAGGTTGTAAGTTTGAGCCCTTCACCTTTGTTGCTGCCAGTGATACAGAATGGATCCCTGCTTCCTCTTGAACCCTTGCTAATAAGAATATGCGGGTGCCCTGGGCTCAGAGAACATACAGCTCACAGGCTTATCTGTTCTTCTCCAGATTCTGCTCACCAGTGACCACAGTACTTCCGCGTTGACTTTGAGTTGATTCACACTTAGACTTCCGATTTAGGTGACAAGCTCTGAGGCCTCCAGTCCTCACCCGCGTGTACATGCTGAAAGTGCTGCTTCTTCCTGGGTGTTTCTGGTTTCGTGGATGTAAGGTAGCGGTGTCGGGTCCAGATCCTCATGTCTTTATGACTCCTGCTGCCTGTCAAGGGCCCGTAGCATGTTCCCAACTAGGGGTTGTGATGATTGATATGAGTTGCGGAGACAACATTCTAGGCAGATACACACTTTTTATTATTAAAGAACTTCAGCCACCACTTTTGACCTGCGGATTGCAGCAGAGTGGCCCCTTCCTTGCTCTGCCCGTTCCTTTCCTTTAGGCCCAGTTGCCAGCATTGTGCTGCCGTCTCGTGGGTTGCACCCTAGTGCCTGTGCATGACCTGGAGTAGGGAGTGGGAGCTGCACCACAGAAGGGCAGTGTGCGGGGTCTGTCAGACTGTGACGCCACAGGATAGAAGGCAGCCCGACATGAGTCCCAGGAGCAAGCCCACAGACCCTCTTTCTCGCCTCATTCCTACCTCCACGTGGGACTTCTGTTTTAGTACTCCCGCCCGGGGTGGCGTCCAGAGCACTCCACTGGGATGTTGTGGTTCTGTCTGTCAGGGCAGATGGTGCAGTTTGATAAGCAAGCTTGGTAGACCTGAGCAAGGGATGTGTTTTTACTTCCTGTGCCCACAGACCTCAGCAAGAGTTAATGAAGTATTAGTTGATAGTTGATGGTCCCATGGTTTATTTTAGTTCACCTTAAACTTGTACATTTCTACCTGAGTCGCCAATAAAAGGCCCCTTTCCAGAATGCTTTTGCCACCTGCCTGAAAAATGTCAATAACAACATTTTTTAAACTAAATCTAAATTTCTTACTTGGGTAGCAAATAATGGTGTCAATTGACGTCAGCTCCAAATAAAGGAAATGATACATTTTCTGGTGAACAGAGTCACAGCATTCAGAATTGACCTTAGACCACAGTCTTTGCCTTGAAAACTTTGATCTGCTTTGTGTGGTAACAGCACCATGGCGGGGTAACTTGCGAAGAACGATGATGTTACGCGGGTCATGACGGTAGCTGTGTCCTGGGGAGGGCTGCCCTGGCCTTGTCACAATGCGACAGGGAAGTGGGAGGGGAGCTCGCTGTGTGCCGAGGGGCTAAGAGTTTGGGGTGACCTTGCTTTACAACAGCTCCTTCTTGTGAGAGCTCATGCCCTCACGGGCACCTGACCACCCTAGCGAATCATCCTCAGCCTGCTCAGGGAGGGGAGCTCATGACCCGATTCCTTTTGGCCAGGCCCTTGTCCCTCACCACAGCACCACCACAGGGGACAAAGCTTCCAGAGCCTGAACTTTTGGCTGACAAAGAAATCTGTGCAGCAAAAACTAGCAGACGGAGTGCTTGAGGCTAGACAGATGTCAAGGAAGGGTGCCCTGTCTCTTTTAGATTATAATAATCAAGACATCCATTGAGTTACTTATTTCTCAGAACCTCAGATACTTGTATGCTACATATCTTAATTCTTTTATTTAATACTGTTGGTCCAATATGTTAACGAGACATTAATATTAACATCTTTGAAGTTCTTTAAAGTAAAAGCTTAGAATCGCACTGAAGAAAACCACTCATACTCTAATTCAGTAAGAATTGGTTTTCTTAAGATAGTTCATTTTAGCAAGAGGTACACATACACAGAAGAAACAATTTTCTTTTCAGTGTTCAGCCTCAGGTGTTCTTTGAGTTCTATTTAAAATGAACCTGAAGATCTGGGAGCGTCATGTCTCCTGTGTGTCCTGTAATTGTCACAAGTGAGGGAGCTCTGTTGTCCTCAAATCCTGGAGAGCAGAAATCTCAGTGGTTCCCACTGGGCTAAAGTCAAGGTGTGGGCAGTGCTGTGGTCCTTTCTGAGGGCTGAGAAGAGAACCCGGTCCTTCACTTGTCCTGTTTGTGGAGGCTGCCCGCCTCTGTGGGCCTGCGGCCCCCTCCCTCACTCTGTCTCCAACCGGGCTGGCACCAGGCTGAATTCTTCCACACTGTTCTCTCTGTTCACTCTGATCTTTTCTCCTACTTGAAAAGTCTGCGTATCTGGGGCTTCCTGATTAGTGCTGGGTGTTCTCTTTATTTTAAGGCTCAGCGAGCCTTAGTTCTGTCAGCAACTTTAACTCTCCTGTTGCCATTTAGCTTAACATTTATAGATTCTGGAGATTAAGATGTGCATGGCTGGGAGGAGAGCTGTCGCTCTCCCCACAGACGGCTGGGGAACGTGGCAGGAAACTGCTGTTTATCAAGTGCCTAGTGTGTCTTCTGCCTGGTCTTAGGGATTTTCATGTTCTGCGATATTATCTCAAATTATACATCAGGGTTGCTAGAGACATTAAATGACTTGTCATTGTCACATAATTACTACTAATAATGAGTTGTTATCTGTCAAGCTCTTGCTAAGCAGTAGACATTATGCCAGGAGATTTACAAAATTATATTTTCCTCAGCCCTCAGTACCACCTTCTAGGATGAATGACCTAAACTCTACTTTACAGATAATAAACCAGGCTGTCATGCAAGCTGAGAGTTGGCTACCTCCTGACCAAATGCTTTGGATGTTATCAGTCTCACTCCCAAGCCCATACTCTTCCTGTTAATGTGTAGTGGACTAAGAGTTGAGGCTCTGTGGAGTTGAGTTTTCCTGTCTCCTCTTTCGTAGTGACTCCTTTCCTGGATACTATTGAAAGTATCTGTCAGTGTGTTTGCCAGAGTTTATTTGGTATCACTTGTCAACATGGCCATGTCATTAATCAGCTGACCTAACACTTTTTTTTTCTTTTTCTTTTTCTCTGCCATTCTGTTTTTTAACCACTGACAGGTCATTCCAACCTTAGTAAATATGTATTATGCTCCTTCTTAATTACTAGTTTTGTTCCTGAAAGATCCTCTTCTAATTCTGATAGACTGCAACCCAAAGTCTTTGTCCTTAACTTCAAGAGAAATCGCATCTATGAAACGCTACAAGTCAAATAGTTTCCAGCTGTCTCAGTTACTCTTCTCTCATTGCTGGGATAAATGCCTGATACCCAAAATGTAGGAAGGAAAGGTTTATTTAGCTCACAGTTACTGGAGGTTTTAGTCTCTACTCAGCTGTCTCTAAGGCAGAGCAGTACATGGCAGAGAGCAACCTTTCCTGGCTGCAGCAAAGAGCAGAGAGCAAAGGGGAGGAGTAACAGCAACGGTGGCTACAGAGAGCAAGTCTGTCTCTCTTAAATTGCATTCAGGCTATCTCCTCAGGCTGGGAGTAGTACTCACACCCATAATCCCAGCAGCATTCACACCCATAATTCCTCTGGATAATGAGTTAATCACAAACCTAGAAGTCTGCACCATGACTGGATGAGGCTTTGGAGGGACAACTAGACACAAACCATAATACCTATCAAGTCCGCTGTACATTTTTACCCTGCTAGTTGGGCGGCATCATGATAAATTTCTGTGTAGTGTACAATTACGTATGTGGTACCCAGAATCTTGGCACTTGCTTTTTCCTATGCCTGCTCAGTGTTAGTTGCAGGACGTCATCTGATGTCTGTACTGGCCCTCTGAGGTAACATCACTCTCTCCTTTGAGTGGATGGGGAAGGCGAGCGTCGGAATGGCAGGTGGCTTCCTCAGGACGGCCTGCAGTGCTGCTGGAGCCAGAACTTCACTTCCGTCCATTCGGTTTCAAGATTCTGTAGTTCATGGCTTCCAAAACTTTTCCTATTAGTTGAGTAAAGAAGACATAAAAATATAAGAAAAAAGGGTCAGTGACATTTAAAGATGACAGTAGAAGAAATGTTTTTGGTTGTTTTTTTTTTGTTTTTTTGTTTTTGTTTTTCCTCCAGAACCGGGGATTGAACTCAGACCCTTGCGTTTGCCAGGCAAGCGCTTATTCTACTGAGCCATC
>NDGN011555406.1:6702-26463 GCA_002564285.1 Tympanoctomys barrerae | reverse complement strand
TATCTATCTATCTATCTATCTATCTATCTATCTATCTATCTATCTATCAACTACAATATGGTCCTTCATTCATATCCCCCTTTCTTGCTTAGTCTTGTCAGAGATGGTATTCCATTGCCATTCAAATATTGTAGGTACATGAATTCAGCAAAATAATCTCTGCCTCTCCACAAGGTACCTAGGTCTACTGAGTTTCCTGCCCTTGTCTCCAGTTCAGGGCTTGGCCTGGACATGGAACCTCTGGCATGTTGGTTGGGTAAAGGAGGGTGGAGAAGGGCACAGTCATCTCTCTGGGAAAGGGTGAGGCATTCACAGCCAGCCTGTGCTTTCCCTAGGTGGTGTGGATCACGGCCACGCTGCCTTACTTTGTGCTGTTTGTGCTCCTGGTCCACGGAATCACGCTGCCTGGCGCCTCCGATGGCATCAGTGCCTACCTGCACATCGACTTTTATCGTCTGAAGGAAGCCACGGTCAGTGCCCAGCGACCACTCACCCTCGGACCAGCATCGTGGGAGGTTTCTCAATAGTTGATGATGGAAAATCCTGTCCTCAGCTGTGTTACAAAATTGGGGTTATCCTTGGAAAAGATTCCTCTCTGGGCAGGAGCTTCTCCATGTGATAAATGCAGAGTTGCACCAAAAGCCTCCAACTATCCATTTGGTTCTGATGATCCGGGCTTCTGTAGTTCCATTTGTTGGCCTCCTCAAATCTTTGTCCTGTAAGGACAGCCATACCTCATAAAGGGAACATGATATCCTTGCAAGTTATTCCAGTCTTGTGCCATGTCATATTAACCCATACAACCACTCTTGCCTTATTTTTACCCATAATCCCCAATCCTGGCCTTTGTCACCATCCTGTGCTGTCACTGTAAAGTGCATCCTCAACCACCAGGGAGACATGGACATATGCCTTTGTCCTGCAGCATCCTCCTTTATCTTATCATCCTCCCCAGAAGCCCAAATTGTAATGAAGGAGGGGGAATTTGATAGCAAAATCTGAGGTGGAGTAGAAACCATCACATCCTCAAATAGTGATCTTATTTCTAACCTCCTCTTCTAGGTTCCTGCAGGAATAAACCTCACCATTTGTTTTCCTCACAACTCTCAAGGGATATTTTACATTTTATCTGATCCACAGTGATACTGGCAAGCAGGAGCAACACAGTATTAGGAGGGATGCATCCCAGTGTGCTGCCCACATAGTTCAAGTCTCAAAAGAAAACTTATTTCACCAGTAACCATCAGAAAGACAACAGAACACGAACCACTCTTCAGGCTTGTGAAACACAGCAGACTTCTATTTGGTCTATAGTTATTTAGCTCCTTCTCATTCAGATGAGTAGAAATGAAACTGTTAGTGTAGTCCCAAAAGGCAGATCTATCTTCTTTTATCAAGTTCCACCTTTCATTGTGCAAATTTGGGAAAGCCTGGAATAATGCAAGCGGGGAGATGATAAAAATCAATTGCAGCCCTTAGTTGGGGTGGTATCATGATACCCTCACCATACGAATGGGGACACTGAGGTATTAGAGAGATGAAATTGACCAGGGATAACCAGTAAAGCAGAGAAGCTAGACAGTGCCACAAGCCTTCAGATTCTCTGCCACGTGCTTTCATCTGCAAGAGGATGGAGCAAGTCAATCTCATTCCTTCCCCAAGATGGACTCCACAGTATCTACTATCCGTGTGCTGCTAGAGCTCTGCCATGAATAATTATCCTTTTCTGTAACTGCTTTCTCCAAACCTATTGACATGCCCCTCTGCTATTGCCAACATTCTAGAATTTTTCTGTTTATGTAATTTCTTTTAAAAATCAGAATTTTAAATTGATTTTTTGAGTTCCTCCAGGCAACTCATGAGTACCCCAGGCTAGGAGATTGTAAAGAGAACCTACTCTGTCTTGTGGGGAAAAGCTGTTTCCATGGCTGCCCATCTCTGATTCAGAACATGTTCCTTGTTTTCAGAGTATCCCCAGGACTTTCTAGCTTTTCCCAAGAATAGGGAGTCCAAATACGTATGAAGAAGAGAGTAATGGCTTTTGTCTGCTGGTTTTAGGTGTGGATTGATGCTGCAACTCAGATATTCTTTTCCTTGGGGGCTGGATTTGGAGTCTTGGTTGCATTTGCTAGTTACAACAAATTTGACAACAATTGTTATAGGTAAGTTTGTTCTCAGAGCTCTGGAAAACTGAATCCTTGGTACTGACCCTTCTGGAATAGGAGAGAGGACTCTGATTGAACTGAAAGCCAACTCTCCTTGAACAAATCAAAGGTTCTTCTTTGGCCCACCCTAGGCATTTTCTGAACTATGGTAGGTGTGACCTATGGGCTTCAATTGAGCACCATTTACTCCAGTATGCCTCCTTAACAGAGTGTATTAACTTTTTCTTCACTGGGAAAAAGAGCTCAACACATACAATCTAAAGAAAGAGAGGTTTAATTTGGTTTATGGTTTGAGGGGTTCAGTTCATGGTTGGTTGGATCCAATGCAGAAGCTGCATGGTAGAAGAGCATGGAGGAGAGCTGTTCAGTTATGGCAGCCAGGAAGCAGAGAGGGAAGGAAGGACCTGGAGACAAGAATACATCCTTCTAAATCATTCCAACAATGACCTAGGTCTTCTGACAAGGCTCTACCTCCAAAGGTATAATATTTGGGGGGGGCATTTGACATCTATACCATGACACAAAGATGCCAAGCTGAGAAATGTGATGTCATCATGGCTAGGCCATCATAGAGATCTGTACCTGGGACAGCAAAATCCAGTGTGGCCTTCAGAGAAAGAAGTGCCACCTGACTTTCCATTGGATGTTCTGGCAGCAGAGGTAAACAATCAGGCTGATGAAGCCTGGCTCTATCAGAGGTAAGATTGAAGGGCAAACAGGGAGTCAGAAGACAGCTCAGGTTAATAAGCACTTAGTATTGCCTCCTACAGAGCCAGTATTGTGGGGGTTCAAAGATGGGCAATTTAGGTTTACCCTCATCACCCCCCACCCTAGGAGGAGGGAGAATAAGTGTTTTTGTTTCAAGGAAGAGTAGGATGAGTACATACAGTAGGACAGGCTTTCACTAGTAAGGATTGGGGTGGCTAGCTTCTTGCTAGGATACCAGCAATAAAATGGAGGTATATTTGAGGCAAAGCTCAGAGACCAGCTAGGATTATGACAGGCAGGCATGGAATAGATGCATGGATGGTGAGAAACAGCATGAGAAAAGGTGAAGAGGTGGTGTTTCCAAACCAGCAAATTGAGTGCTTTGGTTTGTTTAAAGAAAGTATATTAGGAATCATAAAAAATAAGCCTAGATGTGAAGTCTTTTTTGAAAATATTTATTTATTTATTTATTTATTTATTTATTTATTTGGTACAAGGTCTCACTATACAGCATGGACCCATAGTGATCCTCCTGCCTCAGCCTCCCCAGAGCTAGGATTATAGGCATGTGCCATGATGCCCAGTTTCCCACTTTTGGTGGCCAGCATGTCACAGCATCTGCACAACATGTAGTACTGGGAACTGAACCCAGATCCTTGCACTTTCCAAGCAGGTGCTTAGCCTGCTAAGCTATCTTCCCAGCCCATAGATGTGAAGTCTTCTTAGCAAAGATTTTATATGCCAGGATGAAGAGTTGGGAGGCCTTGGTGAGCCATGGAAAATCAGCTTACTGAATCGATTCCAAAATCTCTGTTGTAAAACTATTCTATCAATAAACTATCTGCCTACTGCATCAGCAGGTTTTAACCAAGTGATAGCAGGGCCTGGGTCCATGTGGTTGCAGGTCAAAGGAAAGGAGAACTGATACCTAAGGCTAGATCTAGGCTGTGGTTTCCACAGAGGGTCCACAGAGTGTCTACAAGAGAGTTTCAGGTATGATTCAGGTAGACTTGAACCAGGAGCACTTCTTTCCCTCAGGGACGCCCTGCTGACCAGCACGATCAACTGTGTCACCAGTTTCATTTCTGGGTTCGCCATCTTCTCCATCCTTGGTTACATGGCCCATGAACATAAGGTCAACATTGAGGATGTTGCCACTGAAGGTAAGTGGGCAGAGTACTTGGCCTCAATTGAAGAATGACAAGCTCAGAATGCTGCATGCTTCCTGATTTGACAGATGAGGGGTGAGGGCAATGTATAGCTCAGCTCATAAGAAAGAAGAAGGGGAAATGGGTGTGTGTAGGACAGGCCAAACACCTGGAGTTTTCTCACTTTATAACAATCCTCTTTCAATAACCAATCTCTAAAGAGCAAGAACTCATTCCTGTAAGAACAGCATTAATCCCTCTACAACTGAGTGACCCCTTCCTAGCCCATCCCCTGTCTATCTTGGTACACTGGAGACAAGACCTCAACATAAGTTCTGATAGAGACAAACTGTAATCAAACCATGGAAACTCACTTCTGTTTAGTTCTCCCAGTGCTGTGAGGCAAGTGTTGGGAGAATCCACTAAAAACTGAGAAAACGAAAACTCAGACAAAGTCTGTGGTTCAAGTGTCCTTTCTTTCTTTTTAAAATTAATTTTATTGAGACAGAAACATCAGTGAGACCGTTTCAAAACAAGTTAGTAGGACAGTTACAATAATTAATACATTGCATATTGTTGTCTTCATAGTGGTTATTCAGAGTACAAGATGCAGAGTACAAGATGATATCTTGTCAAAACACCATTAGTATAAATCTTTCTTCTCATCGAACTAAGAGAAAGCAGATGCATATCTATCTTATTTTTATATACATATATTTTTTTCACTGCAAAATGGACCTTCATTTATATCCCTTGTTTTAGTTTAGTTTTGTCAAAGATAGGTGCTCCATTACCACTCAAATATTGTAGGTGTGTGAATTCAGCACAAAAACCCAATATAGTCCAATAGTCCATAATAGTAGTGGGCTATTGGCAAGACTGGCAATGTCAGAAGTTGTTGACTTGAGCCTTTTACAGCTTAGCATGTTAATACGGCTTTACTTTTTATACCTCATGTTTATACTTTTCTGCTGGATGGTTAAGATCAAGATATACTCATAAGCGAAATAAACCAGACCCACAAGGGTAAATATATTATAGTCTCCCTACTGTAAGAACTCAAAAGAAGAAATAAAAATTGAAAGGTATGACACAGTTAAATGGAAAGGGAGAACTTAAGGATTAAACAATGAAGAGATGGCAAGGAGAAAAGCTAAGAAACGTGGCAGGGACAAAACCATACATTTATATACATAAGATGTCATCTTTCTTTTTCTTTTCTTTTCTTTTTTTTTGAACCAGGGATTGATCTCAGGCCCTTGTACTTGCCAGGCAAGCACTTATTCTACTGAGTCATTTCACCAACCCCTATATACATAAAATGGTTAAGGCAACGATCTTGAGAATCTCCATCAGGTTTTTGAAACTAACAGTTAATTGGTAGAATTCTCAGCCTGACTAACTATATATGCTGATACCTGTGAACTAAGCAACTGCACCGAGGTTAGCAATCCCAGTTAGGGCCATGCTTGGAATGCCTGTCATTCTGGTCTAAATGTGTACTTCTTCTAATGGCATGTCAATTATTGCTATACTCTTTCTCAAATAATTATCTGTTTAAAAAAGTAATAAAAAACAAGAGACAAGAAAAAAAGTCAGGACTCTCCTGCTACAATGCTGTATATGGTTAGATTTCTAAATTTTTGTGAAAAAATGTGTAACTGTTTATTATTATTTTATTATTTTATTTATTTTCATTTTTTATTTATTTCCACATTCTATAGGGATTTAAAGTTTATCATATGAACTATTGATGGAAAATACCTGTCCCATGTTATGTTCAAGGCATTTGATATTCAGACAGATAGTGATGTTAAGCTCAAATGCCTATGTTATATAGTAAGAATATCATTAAGCTTCTCTTCTGGAAGGTTAACAACTTAATTTTGTTGGCCAAAAAATTAGAGAAAAGGGCTACAAGGATAGCCAATATTTTGGCCCTAGCCCTTGAAGGTCAGTGAGGACTCAGGACATCAGAGAACCTGTACTGTAACATCCTATAACTGAGTGGTGTCCCAAATTTTCTGATCAAGGAGATTATGGGGCCACAGTGGAAAGTGAGCAATCATGTAGAGTGTGCCTAAGGAGAGTCAGAGGGAAAACTTCTCTCAGGCTTTCACAGAGAGCAAATTGGTCAAATAATGGCCATGATTCATCCAGATGGCTGACACTGTCAAAAGATCTACAAAGTGCTTTATATGGTTTCAGGGTAAATCCTGAGGAGATGTGACTGACCTTGTCAGATACAAAAGTTATGGTTTTTATTTATAGGTCTTGCTTTACCAAGCCTCCTTTCTATAAGCAGTGGTACCAGGATCCCAACTGTCTGACTCTAGAAACTGTGGCCTTTTTCATTGCTTCCCAAATCCCTGTTGCCACAAAGAAGTTGCAGCCTTTGGAGGGACTGCTCCAAATGAGTTCTCAGGGCCATAAGTGTTTGAGAAGCAGAGTGAATCTTTCATAGCATATAGGTGGAATTTGTAGGATGTTGCTTGTAGCAATCCAAACAAAGTGCTGCTCACCACCTGGCTGTTTGAGGTCAACCTCCTTGATACACACACTTCCTTGATGGAAATTAGTCAGATTTCCATCACTGTATTGAGATAACAATTTATTTAAAAGAAACATTTTTCTGACTCATAGTTTGGGAGGTTTCAGTCCATAATGGATTGACCTTGTTGCTTTGAGTCTGTAGCAAGAAAGTTCATGATGTCAAGGAAACTGTAGGTGGAGTAAATCCTCCTTTACTTATCTAGGATGCTAAAGAGAAAGAAGAGAGAGAGGTCAGAGTCTCAGTATCTCCTTCAGGGACCATTCTCAGTGACTAGATGTCCTTGTACAAGTGCCTACTTCTTAAAGCTCTCACCTCAGCCCAGTAGTGCTAAGCTGGTTTCTAAGCCTCTAAAACAAGGGTCTTTGGGAGGCATTAAAGATTGAAACACTAGTACAGATGAACTGGAACTGTAAGTTTGAATTGGCTTCCTTTTGGTTTGCAGTGCTCGCAGGTGTTCAGGGGCTTGGCGAGAGCTGATGGGGCCTGGGAATATTCTTGTACCATCTGTGGTTCTGATCAATAGTCCTAGCCACTGATGAGGTCCTTGCTATTTCTTACAGGAGCTGGGCTCGTGTTTATCCTGTATCCAGAAGCCATTTCTACCCTGTCAGGATCTACATTCTGGGCCATCCTGTTTTTCATCATGCTCCTGACTCTGGGCCTTGACAGCTCTGTGAGTGACCATGCTCAGGAAACCCCTCTTCTCCTCTGGTCCTAACTGTCTCACCAACACACATATACAATACTTAGCATGAAGTTCCCACCATTTGGACTCCTAGTTAGTCATTTTTTCCAAAAGGCCCTACTTAAGTACAACCAGGGTAAGGGCTTTTCCTTCAAAAAGACACAATCTAGTCAGAGTCAAGAAACAGTGGTTGGGCAGGGGAGATAGCTCAGTGTCACAGTGCCTGCCTGGCATGTGCACAAGAGCAATGTCCTGACTTTGATTAAAAGAGAAGAAGAACCAGTGGTAACCCCATTAGCGACATGAAAATCAAAATCAGAATGGAAGATAAGTCAGCCTAACACTGTCCTCTTGCAGACAGAGCAATTCAGAGAGGACATGGATAGAGGCTTAAGCATTTTTTCCTTCATTTAGAGTTCACCACCAGAAAGCAACAAAAATTTTTTGAACCTCATTAGTTTCTTAGAAACTTTTATGCTACCCATATACAAGTATAGATTTTCTTAATTTTTAAAATGTATTTAGTACAGGGTCTTACCAACACACACACATAATACTTAGCATGAAGTTGCCACCATTTGGACTCCTGGTTAGTCACTTTTCCCAAAGGCCCTACTTAAATACAACCAGGGTAATGGCTCCTCCTGGTTCCCTCCAGATGGGAGGCATGGAAGCAGTTATCACAGGCCTGGCTGATGACTTCCAAGTCTTGAAGAGACACCGGAAACTCTTCACATTGGCCGTCACCCTTAGCACCTTTCTTCTGGCCCTGTTTTGCATAACTAAGGTGAGGAGAGTTTGGGCCCTGGGTGACCTGGAACTTCTCAGACTGCATTTCAGTGAAGTGTAGGCATTTCCAGGCTTGGTGATGGAGTGGCTGGAGCCAGGCTGACCCCTGAAAGATGGCTCGCATCATCCTCAATTCTGTGGCCTGTTCTCCTCTCGGTGGACTGATGGCTATCACCTTCTGCCTCTTTGCCTGTTAACTGCTTGATTTGAGCCATCAAAAGTCCCTTTGAAACTCATCTCACTGTGTACATGCTGAAACACCTATCTTTAGATCCAGTGGCTTCCAGAGGCCTTAGAATGCAACTCAAATCCTGTTACCTGAGTTCTCAGACAGCACTGAACAAGTGGAGCAGGACACAGGTAAGGATTGATGGATGTACTTCTAGTCAAAGATGGCCTCAGGTCTTTTCTCTCCCTGTCCAGGGTGGAATTTATGTCCTGACTCTCCTGGACACTTTTGCAGCAGGCACCTCCATCCTGTTTGCAGTGCTCATAGAAGCCATCGGAGTTTCCTGGTTTTATGGTATGTGCATGTGTGATGAAACCTTGGTCCCCAATGCTCATGGAGCCCTTTTATCTGGAGACACAGAAGGGTTCTGTGCTCCCAGAGCAGTGCCTTGGTCTCCAGAGATGATCAAGCTGCTTGTTGATAACAAGTCCTCCTAACCTCAGCTCATCTTTAAACAAGTTCCTCTTAGCTGGAAGCTGCAAAACCTTCTGAAGGCACCAGTGTCAGCCTCTATGGAGGAACTCAAAAGAAGCCATAGGTCCTCAAGTCATGGAATTCATTCTAGCATAGGGTTGTCAGTTTAGTAAACAAAATACAGGATGTCCAGTTAAGTTTAATTTCAGATATAAAAGGATAAGTTTTTCATACATGCATGTCCCAGGTAATGCATGAGACATACTTATCTTAATGTTTTTCCCATTACAGGATTTATTTGACTTTCAAATTTAACTGTATATCCTGTAGTTTGATAAACTTATTCTAGAGCCAAAGTGAGAAAATATTTTATGGACTGTACTGTAAATTGTTCACCTCCCTCACTCCATAGAAGACATGTTAACCCTGCTCCCACACCCAGAAGGTTTAGGAAGGATTAGGAAGGGATGTGATGTAAGAACTTGAGCTCTTTTATGCAATTGCAGTCAGAATTTTGCATGGGCATGCACATTTGATACAATGACTGTGCACAGAGTTATCATTTTTCCAGGAAGAAAAAGCTGGATTCTGAATGAAAACAACTTGACTTTAGTCTGAGGCAAGCTTCCTTCACACTGACTCCTTCCTACAAGTTAATTGGGATGAAGCATAAAGGGTGGCATGGTCCTTGATTTTGTCCTCTTCCTTGTTCTGAGTCAGCTAAGTGCCAAGTCCTAGGTCCTCGAGTCCTAGATCACTGCCTTGCTGTCCACATGAAGACCAGAAACCCATGGGTCCTTGTTGCTGGGTCTGTGTGAGCCACCATAACAGGCCTTTTCTACGTGTACAGGTGTGGACAGGTTCAGCAACGACATCCAGCAGATGATGGGGTTCAAGCCGGGCCTGTACTGGAGACTATGCTGGAAGTTCTTTAGCCCAGCCTTCCTTCTGGTGCGTAGCCTGTGTCGCAGGTGTGTTCAGGGAGGAGTGTGGTGGAACTCTGGCTTCTTAGGGGAGGAGGCAGTGGGGTTGAGAAGATCTGATGTATAGACAGCACCACTGGACTGCTTAGCCCGTGGCTGGTACCACAGTGGGCTTCTGCTTTGGCAGGAGTCTCTAGCCTTGGGCAAAGTATCAGGAGACTTGCACTAGCTTTAAAGTCACCATTCTGTTCTTACTCTTCTGTCCTTGTCCCATGTTGTTTTTGTCTCCTTTCAATCACCATCTCTTGAATTCTTTCTCTGGGTCCTTTATCCCTTTGTCCTTTCCCTATGACCCATTTTATCCACTGCTTCTCATTTGTCTAGTTTTCTCTGTTTGCCCCTCTTTTCACCTCCTCTTCATGTTGTTCTGCTTGTCCCTGTTCTCTCTCCTCCTTCCCACCCCTCTCCTCCACTCACACCTTCTCTTTTGTTCCTCCTCCTCTAGTTTGTGGTGGTTGTCAGCATCATCAACTTCAAACCGCTCACCTATGACGACTATGTCTTCCCCACCTGGGCCAACTGGCTTGGGTGGGCCATTTCCCTCTCGTCCATGGCCCTGGTTCCAGCTTACATCATCTACAAGTGCCTCAGCATGCGGGGCTCCCTTCGGGAGGTGAGCTCTGGACCAGCCATGTAGGGACGGGACAGGAAGGATAGGAGAAAGCATTCCTTGGGGGTTAGACAACCACCTCATTGACCAAGATACTATCCCACTGAGCCTCAGTCTCTGTATCCATAATCCAAGGCTCACTGTATACCTTGAACAGGAAAAGGAAGTGCTCGGAGCAGTACCTGACACATAGAAGGTGCTCAGTGTATATCACTTGCCACCGCTACTACTGCTTCTATGTGACAGCTATGTGACTTCTCAGCCCTAGAGTTCAGTGAGAACTGATCAGACAGACTGCCCCAGTTGGCTTCTGCCTGTGTTTTCTAATGCTTGTCATTTCTCCACATGGCTCACATCTCCTTGTCTAAGCCCCCACTATGATCAGCTCTTCCTGGTTTCACTTGCCTTTCCTGATCATGATATGATCAGCATAAACCAGAGCCTGTAAAACAAAGTTATCGTCCCCTTCATCCTTCATCTACCCACCAGTCAGGAATTCACTGAGCATCTGATATGTGTCACTCAGTATTCTGGCCACTGAACATAACACACTGACCTTCTGGAACTCATGTTCTCCCGAGGAGACAGATAATATTGGGCATGTAGGGGAGTGAGCCATGCAGGAACATAGGGAAGCAGGTCTCAGGCTGTGTCTGTACTCATCTCCTCAATCCTCAGCTTGTGTTTTCTGTGCAGGAAGTCTATGTCCTGAGCCACAAGGAGAATCCACATTCAGTGTATTCATCCTAGACAGGGCTTCTCATTTTTCACACTTTGGGAATGATGACAGCTCTCATGACCCAGGGACAAGCTGTGGTTTAAAGCTCACACTGAGTTCCTGAGAATGCCTACCCCACGAGGCCTTCCCTGATCTCATGCAGGGCAGGGAATCTCCTTTACATTCTCACTGTAGCATTTACTGGTTTTCAGTGTATCTCTGTGTGTTTGCTGGATGTCATGGCTGTCAGCTCCCCCAGACAGAGACTGTGGGGCTCCTTCAGCTCTAGGTCCACAGACCCGGCCCAGTGCTGACTGCAGTGTGCAGCTTGAGAAACAGTCGCTGGAAGCATCATTCAAAGAGTGCCAGTGGGGCATATAGCTCAGCTCAGCGGCACAGCAGTTGCTTGGCAAGTGCAAGGTCCTGAGTTCAATTTCTGGTCCCTCTATGCACCCCACCCCCAAGATCATCAACCAGCTCCCCAAACAAGGGTGTGGGTGTGGGAGTGGGTGTCTTTTATAGATCTGTGGGGGGTTCAGGTCCACATAGTAGAGGACCAAATCGCAGGTGTATCAGCTGGGGTGCTGGGAAGATGCTCCAGGTCTAGACTAAGGCCTCCTCTTCCTCTTCACAGAGACTGGCTTACGGCATCACACCGGAGAATGAGCACCACCTGGTGGCCCAAAGGGAAATCAGGCAGTTCCAGGTGGGATGCAGCCTGAAAGACTTCCACAGGGTCTGGGGTTTAGGGAGTGGAGTCTGAGGCTTGAGGCAGTCCCTCCAAGCTCCCTGCTGTGTGCCTATTGCAGGGCCTTATGACCAGAAAACTCAGCATAACTGGGTTGTGTTGCTGGCACGAAGGACAGGGGCCTGTGCTCTGTTGTGCCCAGCTTCCTCCTGCCCCTCTGCTCCTGGTCCCGGGATGTCACATGTCTAGTTTCACCTGCAATTCTACTCTACCTCTATAAGTTGTCACTATGGAGTGTGATTAAACTACACTGAGCCCTTAGCCTTCCCTTTTTCCTTAAAGCATCAGGATTTGGGGATGAGAAGGCTGGTGGGGGTCATGAGGGCCACTGACACCCCCCGATTTTCACTTTCTGGGCCTATGTAGCAACTAGAACACCAACGGCTTGTATTCCAAGGGCTGTGAAAGGTTGAAGCTGCTTATTGTGTCTCCTTGTAGCTTCTTGTCCCCCAGCAATCCCACGCCCCTTGCCTTCCACCTGCCCTGACCCTGTCTTAGTGACCTTGGCATCTTTTTCTACAGCTACAACATTGGTTGGCCATCTGAACCTGATGCTGAGGAGGAGGAGCCCACCCTGCCCAGGTCCTGGTCAAAGGCCTCTGCTTCACTCCCGCCTGGACACTGCCTTGGAATTCTTCTCCCAGAAGATGCCCTTTCAAGCCCTCTCTTCTTTCCTTGGTTACAAATGACTTAGTGACTATGATTTTTGTTCACCTCTGTTCATCTTGCCTAAGGCCTGTGAGTGAAGGATTGGTGAGCCTCAAGGGAGAGGAGGAAAGGAGGAAGCCATAAAAATAACTTGTGGAACCCAATTTTGTGGGGTAGGTGTCATTACTTTTGGAGCCCACCCAAGCTAAAATCTATGGCTCAGGCAGAATCCTTTACCACATTTGGGCGACAGAAGAAAATCTCATTCTACCCAATCTGAGAAAAGATGGGTTTTATATCAGACACCAAAATGTTATCAAAAAATCTGGTTCAGTTTGGTGTGTGGATGGGCAATTCATACGACCCTCTTGTCTTTTACCCATTCCAGGCAGCACTCTGGTATTTGAACTTCATTTTGGGAATTTCAGTGTATTTGCCTCTAAAATGAAATCAGCAGATTGATGTTTTGGAGACTTTAAGCAGAAATTTTCAGTTAGTTTTCACTCTGGCTATCTGCATTTGATTAGTGTATGATCCAGAATGTTCCTTTGGCTTCTGCTGTGCAGATGTTCCACAGCCGTGGAAACCAAGGAAAGAATGCAGGTGAATCAGAGTGAGCAGGGTCCCCAGAGGATCTATATTAGGCAGAGGCCATTAGACCAGCCATATGTACTGAAGGCATGTGCTAGTCTTGTCCTGTGAGGAGCATGAGATCTTCAGAACTGAGTGGTTGTTCCTGAGATCTTCTGGGGAAAATGGAACAGGGACTCGGGGAAGCCAAGGTGGGCACACCAAGGGACTCTCTGCTATCCTTTTGGGGCCATGTAGGTGACAAGCTGTCATGGCTATTTACTGTTCATGGACACTAGGAAAACCTTCCACAGCACATACCAGGAATCCTGAGTAGTGGGGAGTTAACCCTGAAAACTTTTGTCTCTTGTCAAGATCTGCACACCTTGGCACCTTGGGTAGGGGGTGGGACTAAGCACTCCATGACCCAGTCACTCAAAATGAGAGAATGTTCTGAGTGGGAGATCAGGTTGGTAGGTTTAGAACGTTCCTAGGTTTATTTCTGATGAAATTCTCAAGTGATGGTGGTGAATCTCAGTTCTGTGAGAAATGATCATTGGTTTGCAAAATGGGTGGCATTTAATTGGGATTTCTACTTATGGTTTGAGTCTCATGAACTCAATGAGAATCAAAAATTGTGCATTCCTATTTTAACTGTGGGAGCCCTTGTTGCACATTAGCCCACTTCATTTACCCTGGGGTGTGGGGAACACACTGAGTATGCTGGGGCTACATCCAGGACACCTGTGAGCCCCTCAGTTGCTGCAAAAACAGGGTTGGGTAGCACTCTTTGGAGACAGTGGTGGCTCATCTCTGAGAATCATAGAGGTTTTAGACTGAATCAAGACCTTCAGGTCACTCTTTGGAGAATGAAGAGAGGAAATGAGCAGGCTTTTGATCTTTTATTAAGAGGAGGTCAGCATATGGCCTGAGATAGTCTCAGTGAACTGCACCTTGGGCCCATGGGAAAGATGAGGCCAGTTGTACACAGATGGAAAGGATCAGGTGCTGGTCTGAATATCTTGACTCTTTCTATGAGTGATAATGCCTTCTTAAAAGCTATCATTTTTATAAACAAAGCACTTTGCCTATGTTGCCTCCCAGCTGCCTTGGGCTGGCTTCTGTTTTCCCATCTCTTTGGTGAGAAAACTAAGAGTTGGTATTTAAGTTCATGTTGAAGGACTGATTTCTGAGGAAGTGAGTTGGGACTCCATAGCCAACCTCAGCTCTCAACTGATAGAATTTGGGAATACCCTCACCATATGCTCCATCCCACCTAGGACTGTCACGAGACACAGAACCCACAGAAATCTATTCAAAGGCAAAAGAGAACCTCTTAGCCGAAGAACAATGCATTGGAACAAGGGAAGAGGAGAAAGAATGGTATTCATTCTTACCTAGATCATTAATAGACAGAAGATTGTTTAGCTGTTATGCTCTTTTCATGAAAATAACTGCTCTTTGAACAATAGGACCCAAGAAGCTAAATCCACTTGGCTGACCTGAGCAACCAATCAGAAAGGCCCATGTGAATTAAGTCCCAGCCAGCCTGCTATTTTTTTCTTAGTCACCTGCACTGTGGTCCTTCTGCCTGTAGACATTGTCCTTGGGGCTAATTGGAGGAGTGGTGCTAGCTGAACGAACATCAAACCAATGTCATGGTGCTGCCTTGTGGTGAAGTTGGATCCTGAGTCTGGGGTAGATGGAGAGGTTCCTGGTTCTAATCCTAGGTCCCTTGAGAGGATCAGGGTACTTAGAAAGGCCTTGAGGGTTCTCACAGAGGTTCTGGGAGACCACTGGGTTGACCTTTCCACCTACATGTGACAGAGAAAGGTTGTGTGCTTCATCCTAAGTAATGCTTGACTTCTTTTGTGTAACCTTTTTTTAATAGGAGAAGTCACCCAGGACCAGGGTGCTCCTGTGTACTGTATATGACACTTGACACTTTTGATATTTTACTAGATTTTTAAAGAATTATTGTTTTCCATGAAACATAAGAGATCTATTTAAGGCCATCATGTTGACATCCTGCTACTCGATGTCTAGTTATTTAGCATTTACACATTAGTCTTTGTTCTAGATGCAAATAAGGCAAAGGAAGAGGAGAGCTGCCAACTCTTGCCAAATATCTTGCTGAACAAAATTCCCTAAACTGCCTTAATTCTCAGAGAACAGAGAGAGGTTCTTTACCCAGGTGGGAGCCTATCTCTAGCCATGTGTTCTCTTTTCCATCTTTGGTCACGTAAAAACTGAAGCCTTCTTACCAAAGAAGTCATCGCTTAGTAAAGAATTCCACCACACTCACTTTATGTTTGTCAATTTCCTTTGAAAGCACAAAGCGGTACATAACACAAGGTGTACACTTGGATATAATGGCACAGACCTGAGTCTGCAGCTGCCCAGCTGGGCGGCTTGAGAAGAAGAGCTTCATACCTTTTTGGTTCAAGGCATGAAGCTGTCTGCAAAATCAGGGATTGTATCAGACAATGAAAGGTCCTATCCAATTAAAAACAACCCAAAAAACCTTCACATCTCCATGACAGTATTCTTGTGCTACATTTACAATGAAGAAAATACATCACTTGCTGTACGGTGTTCCAAAGTGACCCTCAGCTATGAGCAGGCTGCTTAGAAATTATCAGATTTCTAGGCTGTAGGACCCTGAGTTTTTAGATCTTCAGTAGTTCCACTCTCTCAGATGTTTTTCCAGTCGATGCCAGAAATACTTGGTATTTGAATGAACAAGATAATGCCAGCCCTTCTCTTTGTAGAGCTCGAGGTGATTCTCTGTCATGCCCACAGGCAGCGTGACAGCACTGAGGACTGTGAAGGCACTGCAAGGGTGCCTGCCCATTGCTCTTTGTCTCTCAGCTTTTGTGAAAATGCAGACTTTTGCAATGTTGTTCTCTCAGTCATGGATGTTCTAGTGTCCCACAAATCTCTACTGTCTGATTTGAATTTCTTTTAAGAGTTGTTCTCTTCATGAAAAAAATAAGTGTAAAGAATAATAAATGCTATTTCCTGTGACACATATCTAGTCCTGAAGTTTTGAATGTGTTTTGCCACAAAAGCCCAATGCTATGACTTGTTTGACATAAGTGGGTTTGTTTGTGATCGGCCACCAGCTGGCAACAAAGAGGTTGGTCAGAGCAGCCCATGTAGCAGCCAACCAGAGACTATAGGGGGTTAAATCTGAAATCTTAGATATGCGACTGATGCAGTGTGTGTGTGTGTGTGTGTGTGTGTGTGTGTGTGGTGCTAGAGATTGGGTTATACCACCAGTCTGACACCACTTACTTACAAAGTGGTTACCAAGGGGCAACAGGCTTAGCTATCTGTTTTTTAAATACAAAATAGTAATAAAAACTCAGTATTAGAAATGATACAAAATTTCACAAAACAAAGTAATAGGAATTCAACAATGATGGCTGTATTGCATGTTGCTATCTTTAATTGTCTAGGCTATCAGATGTACACATGCAGGATTGGTTTAGGAAAACAAAACAAAAAGAAAAAAAGACAAAGAAAAAGATTTAAGCATTAACTCTTTCTTTCAAAAGAACAGCACAAACCAGCAGTACAACTATCCAAATTATCCTGCCTATATACATAAATGTATCTTTTTTTCCTTCTTTCTTTAGTCCTTTTCCTCATCCCAGTTCTTACTTCCCACTGAACAATATTTTTTTCCTTTTCACAGTATCTATTGTACCTTTCAGATTTTACTTACTCTTTCAGGTTTATACAATGGAGTATTAATCAGCCATAAAAATATGAGTTCAAGGCTTTTGTAGGTAGATGCATGCAACTAGAGACTGTATTGGTAAGTGAAATAAATCAGACCCACATGGGCAGACATTGTATTGTGTTGCTAGTGTGAGAACTTATCTAGTTTTGATTCATTTTGTTTTTCATGTTAAGGGATGATCTTCAAGGAAATCAGGCCTTCTGCTAGATTAAACTGAATATATAATTTGTGCATATGTAGAATTTTTTTAGGAGGAGGGTTACTGCTACACTCAGGCCCTGGGAGCTTAATACTGGTTTGGATAAGATGTGAATTGTTAGAGCCTTGTTTTTAATACACATCACCAGGTAGATGATGGTACCACTCTAGTAGAGATAGCTAAATAACTAAACATTGAGTAGAAAGATGTTAATGTGATGTTCTTTTTTATTTTTTATTATCATGTATTTGGTACCAGGTCTCACTACGCAGCTCATACTTATAGTGATCCTCCTGTTTTCAGACTCCCCAGCACTGGGATTACAGGTGTGTGTTACCATCCCGGGTCTTGGTGGCTACTCAGCATGCCAGGGGTGGAGCCAGCACAACATGTGGTGCTGGGGATCAAACCCTGGCTCCTAGGCTTGCCTAAGCAGGCCATTAGTCTCCTGAGTTATCTTGCTTGCCCTGTGATGATCTTAAATGGATGTCTTTCATAGAAAATAATAATTATTTAAAAACCCAGTAAGATATTAAATAACAATTTGGTCCTCCATCTTTGTCAGGGCTGCCATGGACTAGGGCCTGGGCCCCAGGGCTGCACAGAGGCTGACAGCAGAGGGGCTGAGCAGTCATCTTGCAAGATTAGACCAAAACAGACAATGGACCATGACTGGAAGTGGTGAACTCCTCAGCTTTGGATATGTGTGATCAAAGAGCAGGAAATGTTCCAGGGAACATGATGGTGACAGGTGGTAGAGACCTGTTATAAATCAGCTGGGCTCCCTCCTGTTTGTGACTTCTGAGTTCTCTTTTGACAGCCATAAACTAAGCCTGAGTACAGCAGGAGGAGGAGCAAATACATGCTTGCTGAGGATCTTGGGGCAAGGGGTGGTTTTACCTGCAATCCTGGGGTTTGGCAGACATCCCAGAGAGAGTAGTATCATTCCAATCAGTTGTTTAAATGCAGGTGTATCTCACACAAAAAAGTAGTTGTGTTTCTAGCATTCCTCTGTGCCTGAGAATGTGGGTTTGGGAGCTGGCCAGAAGGGCAACTCTTGTGGGGATGAGGTTGGATCTGGCAACCCAGGCTGCCTCCCTGTCCCTAAATTGACAAATGCAGTCTGAGAAGCAGAGCAACACAGTGACTATGGGGCTCACCTTCAGCACCTGGTGGGCTACTGAATTTTCCTAAATGTGATTACATCTTTGCCCTGGTGGAGATTAGATAGCTTCATCAGTATCTGCTTCCTGAAGACACTGGTAAGTGCAGTCTCTATCTAGGCTTCACCTTGTTCATCTGAGCAAAGGACTAGGAGTCATCAAAGCTCAACATTTTAGCATAGGCTTCCTAACATTTCAGACCCTTGGGAGAGTCAGTGCAGAGCTTTGTTTGGATGGGTGCACATCTGGTTTACTGAGGAAAGGACGCATGTATGCCAGGCCATCAAATATTTAAAGCTCACATGTATATATGGTGGACACTCTTGAGTTTTGGCAACAGTATCTGCAGATTCAACCTACTGCAGATTGAAGATACCAGAAAAAATGCATTTGACTGAGTACATACAGACTTTGTCTTGTCACTGTTCTCTACACAATGTAGTATAAAGACCATTTATATAGCACTTACATTATATTAGGTATGACAAGTAACCTGTAGATGACCTGAAATACATGGAGGAAATGTGAGTAGATAATATGCAAATAACCTGCTCACTGCACCATCTTATGTAAGGGACTTGACGTTAATATCTGTGAGGATATTAACAGTCCCAGGCACAGTCCCTCAAGGTCACCAAGGAACAACTGTGTCACTTTGGGTTTTTTTTCTCATGTGATGATACCCAGCATTAGTTTCTGCCCCTGTTCTGTACTACAGGAGGGTGTCAATGCAGTCCATTTCTGAATCTTCATCACAGGCACTATGCGGACTACTTATGCCAACCCACCACACAGCAGACACCTTGCTGTGAGGCAGCTGGATCAGGAGCAAAATGTCCCCCGGAGAGGTGATGCATTTGAGGCTGGAGCTGAGAAGTGACCCTCCAAAAATCACACAGGGGCTGGAGGACAGTCAAGTACCAAGCATCTGGGTCAATGTTCTCTCACTATTTCTAGATCCTTTTGCAAGTAAAATATGGTGAGAGATCTGACAAGTTCTGATAGCTGTCCCGGACATGTTGGAAAGGACAGCATTCATTTGGGTGGAGCTCATTGCAAGGATCAGGAGAGATCACTTTGTCACATAGGCAGAGGAAGACAATCCATGTAGGTCTGGACAGATCTGTAAGGTTAGAGGTGGCAAGCATTGAGAAGCTTTACATCTCTAGCACTCACTTGAGAACAGGTACCCTGATGTTGTAACTGAGTCATTTTGGACAAATTATCACTATGTTGGTCTTTCTGTCTATAAAATGAGAATTTTGGACCAGGTGATTTTGTAAAGCCTTTTCTGTTTTTCACTCTGTAAGCTACTCTGGAAGAGCTGTCACAGAGCTGATGGACTGCTTCATGCTAAGGGATGAGAAGGACTGCTTCACCAGGCAGGCATTGTTTGATGAAAGTGGGAGCAGTTGCTTTTTATTCATATGATAGGTTTAGTGTGGAAATACATAATTTTTTTGTAAAAGTCTTTATCAGAACTACTTTGCTTTTGTAACATAAAAGTAACTTTATAAAACAGATGGCTTTGGATCATAGATGCAGTCTGGTTTGCAGATATTGTTTTGGTAGAGAGTGAAAGGTTTGAAGTTAGACCAGAACTGGGTTTGCTTCCCATCCCCTTCTTTCCTTCCTTCCTTCCTTCCTTCCTTCCTTCCTTCCTTCCTTCCTTCCTTCCTTCC
>NDGN011555404.1:0-15682 GCA_002564285.1 Tympanoctomys barrerae | reverse complement strand
GATGGATGGATGGATGGATGGATGGATGGATGGATGGATAGATGGATGGGTACATGCAAGTGTGCATACAGTAAATCTTAATTAGTGAATTCTTAATTCGCAAATTCACCTGCTTACCAGTTTATTTACAAGTCCTAGATCAACACATATGATTTTCACAGTTATTCATAGGCATGCACAAAACAGAGAAGAATCTGTATTACCCAGTACTCATTTTCTGAACTGATTTCAAGTCAGGTGGCTTCCTACCTTTTGATCCAGCTTTCATACTATAAACAAGTATCCTTTTTGAAGCCTATTTTTATGGAGACATTTTTCACATTTTGGTGATTTTGTTACTGATTTCACTCTTTAATATGATCTTCATGTGGAACATTAACACATTTTCTGGAGTTCCTAAGGTAAGAAGGCTTTGACATACCTGATGGAAAAATATATGTTTGATAAGCTTTATTTAGGCATGCATTATAGTGTTACTTGTCATAACTTTAGTGTCAATGAATCAAATGTACACACACACACATATATATATGTAATTTAAATATAACTCACATGAAAGAAGGTTATGCATTGATCAACTGATGAAAAGATGACCAGCATGTTTTGAATGAAACTCTTTTGAGTTTCTCTGCTAACGTAGCAAGTAGTTAACCGCTCTGCCCAGCAGGCACTAGAGGCCCAAATCGAAGATCACCATCAGGGTCATAGCTAGGATCTCCTAGGGATGATGGGGTCTTATCCATAGGAGTCTAATTACAAGTGCTGTGACTTCAATGACACAAACATAAAATGGAACTGGAAGAGGGTAGACAGAATGCCTGGCATCATCATATAAAAAGTTCAAGGGAAGACAAACAAGGAAAGAGATGGAGAAAGAACTGACACTCACAGACCAGTGTATTGGGACCAGGTTGTTATCCAAACAGGTCTCCCTTGAGAACTTTTAATTGGTGGGTTGCAAGCAGGAATGAGTTCCAAGGGTCACACTGTGACTAAGAAAAGTAGTCATTAAATTTCTCCAGCAAATGCCTGAATGGTCCACTTAAAGGAAATAAGGAGAAAACGGGGAGCCACATCTGTTATTTGGGACATTTCTTTGATACCTTTTCTCTGGCTGGCAGTTTCAGCCACTTTGGTGTGATGTAGAATTAGAAAGTATCAAAGGTAACTGTATCCTGCCTCTGATTACAAGAAAGGTAAACTTCTATTTATATATAAATGCTGAAGCAACAGGAAATTATAAGCACTCAATAACTAGGTGCTCCCAGGAACTAATTTCATACTGTATTTCCCCTGAGAGAAATATTTCAGTGTTCACTGCAACTTTATAGAACATAATTATCATTAATAACAAGAATTAATGGTAGATGGTTTTAAGAGGTGAGAGAGAAGTCATAGTCAACATAGTAATGATATATAGTTTTTATTTTTAAGTGAAGAGTCTTGCTTTTGCAGATAGACATCATTTCGTTCTGACTTGTAAAGTGATCAGCTCAGGTAGAGGTGGAGCTTCCTGAAGCAGCATACCCAGAAAAGGCTGAGCCTTAGAGATTTCCATGTATCCCAGCTATTGGCTTCTCCTGCCAGCCCCATTGGAAAGAAATATTTTCCCAGGCTTGTATTTGATTTCAACACTCAATTATTTTCTTAGTCTCTCTCGCATGCTAGTACATGTCCAATAAAGTGTTGAATTTTTTTTCTATCACTGTAAACACAGTACAAATCCAACTCCCACATAAACAGTATCTGCTGCAAAATCTTGTTGCACCCACATATTTGTTTAATGAAACAAGGCCCAAATGGAAAAGTTACAATCTCATTTAAAGTTTAGATGCCTGAGGACAATTCTGATAATGTTTAGAGGTGGATAATTGTGGGAAGCAGAAAAAATGAAAGATAAATATTGGCAGTTGCTGAAAGAAAACTAACAGTCTATTTTCAGATAGTGAGCAACACTAACAAATAGTGTGATGTAAAGAGACTAGAGGTTTCATGAGTATTCGATGTCAAGGTACACATTCTCCTCAAGTTCCAGGAACCTTCTGACTTTCGCAAGTGCAACTGCTTATGAAAAGGAATAAGAAGTATTTATTATGGCAGAGCATTCAACAATGTCTTTGCAGTGTTAGAATTCAATTAAAGTCCTACTGCTTTCAAAGAATAAGGATTTCTAGGTACTTAAAGAAGGCTCAAAGAACCTACAATAGCAAAGGAAATTCTGAGCAACAAAGGCAAGGCAGGGGAGTATTACAATCTCTGACGTGAAATTATACTATGAAGTTATTATGAAAAAAAAAACCCATCTACTGGCAAAAAAGCAAACCCAAATATCAATGGAAGAGATTAGAAGATGCAAGAACAATTCCAGATATACTTTGCCAACGTATCTTTGACAAAGGTGCCAAACACACTCACTGGAAGAAAGATAGCCTCTTTCATAAATGGTGCTGGAAAAATTGACTTTACTAATGCGAAACACTATAAGTAGACCCATGTATATCACCTTGCATAAACTAAATTTAAAATGAATCAAAGATCTAAATATAAAAACAGAAACATTAAATCTGCTGGAAGATAGAAGAGGTAAAATTCTTCAAGACATTGATGTAGGCAAAGACTTCACAAATAAAATTATGATTGTACAGGAAATATCACAATCAACAACTGGGATCTTATCTTATTAAAAAGCTTTTGCACAACAACAACAAAAAAACCCACCAACAGAGTGAGGAGATAACCCACAATGTGGAAAAAAGTGTTTGACCACTGTTCCTCAAGCAAAAGATTACTATCAAGAAAATATAAAGAACTCAAAAAAAAAAAGAAGAAAGAAAATCTGACCTCCCAAATGTAAAGACCCAATCCAAAAAAGGGGATTTGAAATGAATATATATTTCTCAGATGAAGAAATACAAATGGCAAATAAATATATGAAAAAATGTTCAACATCACTGATTATTCAAGAGCTGAAAATTAAAACAATGCTGAGATCCCATGTCACCTCATAAAGAATGGATATTACCAAGAAATCAACTAATAAATGCTGGAGGGACTGTAGAGAAAAGGGAACCCTTCTCCACTGTTGGTGGGAGTGTAGACTGGTACAACCACTGTAGAAATCAGTATGGAGATTCCTTAGAAAACGAGAATTAGAGGTCCCATTTGACCCAGGTGTTCCCTCTCTTGTTACCTTCTTAGAACAATTAAAAACATCATACCACAGTGCTATACAAGCACCCATGTTTATAGCAGCATAATTTGACATAGCTATATCTTGGAAACAACCTAAATGCCAATCAACCAGGAATGGATAAAAAAGATGTGGTCTTCTTATACAATGGAGTACTACTTAACCATAACAAAGGATATACTGGAGACATTTAGAGGTAAATGGATGCAACTAGAGACCATACTCATAAGTGAAATAAACCATATGCGTATGTGCAAGCATTACATTGTCTCCTTAGTCTGAGAAGGTGAAACAATAAATAAGATCCAAAAGAACAATAGTTATTTCAAAATGGAAGAAACTATTCCAAAGGAAAGAGAAAATGGCATGGGGAAAAGAAGAAAGCAGAGAAAAGCAATAATAATAATAATAATAATAATAATAATAATAATAAAGTTAGCTGAGATAGTTACACTACTTATTTCTCTTAGTTCACTGAAAAGAAAGGTTTAAGGGCCAGCCAAATAGCTCAGCAGGTTAAAGCACCTACAAGCAGGCGCAGGGGCTGGAACTCTATCCCCAGGCCTGCTGTGCCGGCCCCACCCCCGGGGCGCACTGAGACAGCAATTGAGACTGGGCATGGTAGCGCAGGCCTGTAATCCCAGCTCTTGGGAGGCTATAAACCAGCAGATCACTACAAGTCTGATCTAGTAGTGAGACCATGAACACCCTGTAGCCCCTTCCCTAAAATACAAAAAAAAAAGGTTTGTGCTAATATTTTTTGGTCCAGATCTTCTACTCTGAGTAACTAATTTAAAGATAACAATACAAAATGTATTAACCATTGTTATCTTCCTATTATCTTGTTTTGAAATTTCATTTTTTGTATTTTTCTTTTTAAAATAAAAAAAAATTTAAAGAAAGAATGCTCTAAGAAGTTTTAATATTGGTTGCTGGATAATGTCACAAGATACAAGCAAGGAAAGAAATAGATACTTAAGGCGGGGGAGGGGAGAAAAAAAAAGAAATAGATGCTTACAAAGAATTCAAGTCTTAGGTACCCAGAATGATGTGTACCACATTCCACTAACATTAAAAAGGCTCAAAGAAGCAAAATTAATAGAAAGTTTATTCATTTGTAGAAAAAGGAATAAACTTCAGGAACTAATCACAAGCATCTCATTTCTGCTTTGTTTTGTTTCATAAGTATAAAAAAATAGAAATTATATAACTGTGCCTTGATGTTTATGGCCCTTAGAGAATGACTTATTGCAACATTTTGACTGGTGTTTATAAGAAATCTTCCAAATCTTATTTTCACTGAGAGATCCAAACCTTTCAAAATTTCCTTAACTTCTTAGAGGTATCTGATGACCAGATTTGGCTTTAAATAAAATCATATATTTTTATTGTTCTTACTTTTTCATGTGTCATGTATACAGGGACTGACTTTGGTGTTTGTCCCCCCACCCAAAAAAAAAAAAAAACAATTAAATGCTCTCCCAGGTTCCTATTCTGAGTTTCCAGGAAGAACATCATAGCAAAGTTAGTGATGGGAAGAGGAGATGTAGGAGTCTAGGGGCAAGGCTAGAAAGGGCAAATGACAGGGAAAGTAGCTCAACAGAGACCACAAGAAAGGCACCAAGAAATCAGTTTCAGGGACATTGGTCATGGATATTTATGTAAAGTTGATTGAGCTTCAGATTCTGAACTGAACAAGAATGTTTTTGTCTGTTCCTACAAAGACCGTCCCCACCATTCCTTCTACTCTGCTTCACAGCCCTTTCACCCATGCACATACTTCCTCAAATCTCTTGTCACCCTTGGAAGTTTCTTCATCGTAGAGAATGGCTGGGCTCATCAGCTGCCACTGCTTTACACAACTGGGGGCTTGAACAGGCTCTTCTGTATCCTATCCATTCTCCTCTCACGTGAAAGTTGATCTGACACATATTTTGTTCTCGCTGGCCGGTGATGGCGGAGACTCACTGACTGCTTTTTGAATCACTTTATAAGGCTGAAGATTCTCTCACCTCATGAATGTTGGTGCAAGACAGAACCAACTTCCCATTGTGAAAGCTGAGAATATATGTTATTCAGAATTCCAAGCTCCCTTGAATACAGAGTGGCCTCACCTGGTGGGTTCCTGCCCATCCGCTTCACTGCTTGGGATGTTGCCTAATAGATGTAGCGACAGTGAAGCTCCATTCTGGCAGCAGTTGGCAGGTAGTACCAGGAGGTCTGCTTTCTCTGTAGCAGAGGCAGAAGGAGCAATGGGAGCGGCCGCGTTTGCACCATCTGCAATGCAAGTTGAGACATGTAGAATTTAGTGGTATTAATAATATGGCATAATTTCATCTATGGAAAAAAATAATTTATTAAGAGAACTATATGAAGACTTTTTTAAAAAATGGAAATAGAGCAAGAAAGACTAACCTGATCAGTCTCTAACTCAAAACCTTCAGTAGCTCCCATCCAATAGAACAATGTGTACTTGGTGCTTTGACCCACAAACCGCCTTAGAATGGGACCAAGTTTTTTAGACAGAAACCTCTGAAAAAGCCACACAATTGAGTTGCAAACTGTGACAGACTCAAACCTTACCTTGAACATTCAGGCCTTCAGAGCCACTCCCACTCCCACTTCAGCACCCTTCTCAAAAAATTACTTCCTGGATGCAAAGTTTTAAAAATTATTTTACCATGGTAGAATCGCTATTCTCTATTTTGAGTTCTTCTAGTCTTTGGTGTCTTTGGAGAGCATTTACTACTTGGAATTGTGAGTTGCATACCAACCTGGGGCAGATTTGCTTCTTCGTTTCCTTTCCTAACATGTGCGGCATAGTGCAGTATCGATGGATAGGTGACAAATAATGTAAGTGTAAGTGTGAGGGGCAAGGACCAAGTTTGGACAGGAACCAATAACAACAGGAACCAATTACATGTGTACACCCTACATCCACCTCCTTAGAAAGGCTGCTCTTGACATTCCCTCCTGCATCCTTGCACTATTCCTTGTTCCTCCTCATATGAAAACATGCCATAATATCTCCCATCTTTTAAAAAGTCTTCCTTTGAGCCACAATTCCCAAGGATCAGTCCTCTTTCTCCTTCTCTTGACTGCCAGTCTGTTCTTACTGTCTATGTAGATACTTAGCAGTCTAAGTGCCTGCCCATTAAGCTCAAGGACCGAGGTTCTATTCCTATACTACATGCTATGTGGCCCCTGAACCCTGGGTGCTCCATGCCTGCTATAGAAACTGGATATGGGAGCATACCCTGGAATCCCAGCCCTGGGGAGACTGAGACAGGAGGATCACTATGAGTCCAAGCTGCTTAGTGAGACCATGTACCAAATAAATAAATACAATTAAAAATAATAATAAAAACAACAACAAGGACTGGGAATATGGATCCTGAGTTGAATTCCCAGTACCAAAAAAGAAAAAGGTAACAGCAAAAAAAAAGTGTAATAATTAAGGCACAGTTTGGTTAGAACCAGAAAATATGTTTGGATCCAGGATACCTATGTAGTAAAAGCACATAAACGTGGTTTTTACATGAAGCTTATTGACAAGAGAATCACATAAATTTGAACACCTAACTAGAAGAACAAAGTGAACAGATCTTTACATTCCAAAAAATATTTTCCTCAACACAGTCTTTTTATATTAGTTCTGAATTGCTTACAAATTCTCCAACTAGTAGAGGCCAAAGTGTTGATTCTTTGAATGACAAGGCACTCAAGAGTGTTTGTTCTGCTTAGTAAAGAGCCTCAAATCAAGTTCTTAGAAAATAAAATCAAATATTTATTCGATTGACTATCACCAAATCCTTGGTTTTAAAAAAGTCAAATCAATATTTCTTAGGTAAAAAAAAAAGGACATTAAGTCCTAAAGAACATCAGGCAGCAAGAATAAATGAAACCTAAGATAAGCTGATTGGTTTTCCTCTTATTCTTTAGTTGGTAAGTATGAGCATCTTTGTGGAGGTAGTCTAAGCATATTTTGTATACAAAATGAAAAATAAATAACAAGATGAGGCAGTTGGGGAAACAAGAAAGGAAAAACCTATTACAGTGGCACACACCCATCTATGTTTATGGCACCACAATTCATAATAGCTACCTCTTAAAGCAGCTCATATGTTCATTAACAGATAAAAAATATAGTATTTATACACAATAGCGTATAAACTCTGCCATAAAGAAAGATCAACATGAGTTGTTCATAGGGAACGGATGTACCTTGAGATCATAATTAAGTGGAATAAGTCAGACACACAAGCTTAAATATCATGTGGTTTCCCTTTTATGGAAAACCCAAACTAAAAATAAAGAGCAAATGAAAAGATAGGTATTAGGTAGGAGGGGGACAGAGCTTCCTAAATCTAGGAGAGGGGGGAGGGGAGAGAGGGGATGAAAGAGAAAGAAATAAGATGTGTCATGCACATGCACTAACACACACAAGGAATGTAAACATTATGCAAACATATACTAATAAAAATTAAAACAGTTGCTAAAAGAGCTCAGAAAAGCACGAATCCAGAAATCCAGAGATGAGTGAAGCTAACACCCAGCGCAGGAACTCTATACAAACATCCTGACACAGTCATTCTTTGTTTTCCTTGGTCCCCAGATCACCCCCTCACAGTCACTTCCTTACCTATCCAGATCATGCCTGATCTATCATTATATATATATATTTTTTTTTTTTAACTTGGAACCAGGGATTGAACTCAGACCCTTGCACTTGCTAGGGAAGCTCTTATTCTACGAAGCCATCTCCCCAGCCTTTACCATTAAATATTGCTCCATCACAAGTACCTGTACATCCCTCCTCCTCTCTGCATCTGTAAGTCTTGCCTTGCAAAACCCTAACTCACTGTAGCATTCTGGTTTGTCTCATTGTGCACACTCTACACCCACCTCCTTAGAAAGGCTGCTCTCTGACATTCCCTCCCGCATCCTTGCACTATTCCTTGTTCCTCCTCATATGAAAACATGCTATAATATCTCCCATCTTTTAAAAAGTCTTCCTTTGAGCCGCAACTCCCAAGGATCAGTCCTCTTTCTCCTCTTGACTGCCAGTCTGTTCCTACTGTCTATGTATTCTACATCCATTTCCTCACTGCCTTATTCTGTCCAGTCTACTGAAATTTTGAGATATTCCTCTTATTACAAAACTACTCTTTCTAAAGTCCCCAGTGACCACTACACTATTAAGCTGACCAAACTTGGCCACTCTCTTCTTACTGAAGCATCCACTTCTGTTCCTTTTGTAACACCATGCTCCCCTGAACATCTTCTCACATCCTTCTACTCCTACCCTATCAGGCTAAGATAGCCCCTTCTATGGGATGTTTTTAAAAATTTTTCAGACTCAGGCTTATGGCTTTTTCCTTTCTTACTCACCTGTTGGTAGGCATGTATTGAATGCATGGGAGTCAACATTTCTGTAAAGCTGACCTTGGTTGTCTAGTTGATTTTAAGAGGGTAAGAAACTCTTTATTTCCACAGGAAGCAACAAACTCATGTACCTTTAAGCCACCAAAGGACAATGCACAAAGCAAGGGGCATAGCCAGGATGCTATGACATAAGACTGCATCCAGTCATTCAGATGACCAGTGTAGGGAAAATATGAGATCGAATCTGATGAACAGTGCAAACTCTTTCACATGCAGTTGAAATTACCACAATTTAATTTCTGCACCCTGCATTTGTCTTCATATTATTCATAAACTTAAAGGGGCTGTTAAGCTACTAGACTTCAGGCTTTAAGCATGCACACACGAGCAAAGGCTCACAAGTACGTACTTCCATACATTCTGCAAAGACAAACGGCATGTACTGCCTGGTATCGCTGAGCTGCACATTAATTTCTCTGTCCAGAGGTATGAACAAGCACATTTTGCATTTGAGTTTATGATTCATCTTGTCACAGAAATAAAAAACAAGGTTGAATGAGATGCTACATGGATAGAAAAAAGAAAGCCCAGAGCCATGAATAATATTGCTGCAGACTGTCAAGTAAAATGAAATAATAAACAAAGCTCATAGCATTCCTGGTCCAGATCTAGGGATGAAACTGTTATGTTCCAGAAATCCTACAATGTTCACTGGAATTACACACAGCAACAGCCAGAAAAGAGCTCCCCGTGCTCCTCATTGCTGCCCCCAGAAGAATAAAGGTCACATCCCAGAACTCCAATAAAATTCACTTCATTTTTCCTTTCCATGAACATCCTCATTCTGAAATTTTAAAAAACTACGTTAAAATTTCTTCCTTTTACTTAACAGACAAGGGAATTTTATTTCTACAGGGGAAATAAAATTAAATTAATCAGGGCCGGCCAAATAGCTCAGTGGATTAAAATGCCTGCAAGCAGACGCAGGGGCCAGGGGTTCAATCTCCAGGCCTGCTGTGCCAGTCCCACCCCTGGGGAGCACTGAGACAGCAATTGAGACTGGGTGTGGTGGCGTGTGCCTGTAAACCCAGCTCTTGGGAGGTCGTAAACAGGCGGATCACTACGACTGCAATCTGGTAGTGAGACCCTGAACACCCTGGAGATCCTTCCCTAAAATACTATATATATATATATATATATATATATATATATATATATATATTTGTTCAGCATTCAGCATTTTCAATGTGAGATTTAATGAGCATTGAGGAAGGAAAACAGTTTCAAACTGTTGTTTATAAACTTTTCCATATCTTTTATGATTTTCAGCTCTAATGTACATTAGGTCATTTCTGGATATTAATCATCATCATAAATTGTAATCATAAGGTAGCAGGTATAGGGAGATGAAATAGATTTCCAGCTAATCCCCAACCATTTCATGCAAGTTGGTTTCTCTGAACGAAACACTAATAGATATCTCATTGGCATTTATACTTTTCTCCTAAGAATAATTATCCAAATATCAAAGCCAACAGAATTTTCTGCTAAATGAAAACCTTCACCTTTACGAAGAAACAAAGTGTTCTATGTGATGTCCTATAGGACTAGAGAATCTGCAATATAGCAAACCTTTAGTTTCATTCAAACTAATGCTTGAATTCACAAGGAGTTTGCCCTCTTGTAATTCAAAAGAGATGCAGTTGTGGAAAAGAAGATGGGTTTCAAATTCTAGAGAATTCTGAAACCATTTGCTCTGCAACCTACACTGACTAAGGTGTCCCTGTGAAATATTTTACTATAAAACGTGTTACAAACTGGTGTGCAATTTGAGAAACCATCAATGTTCACAATTATTCCCATTAAACTGGTACTCACATCTTAAATGCACATTTTTCCTTTGCTTCCTGTGTTCTTTCCCAACTTAGGCCCCAAAAATCTTATCTGAAAGCCTTGTTTCCATTCTCAGAGTTAAGTGTACAACACCTAGAAATGTTTGAACCAAGAAAAAGTAATGCAAAAGATAAAAATATATTTAAAAGGAAAGAATCTATAGAAAGTAAAGCAAGCCTTAGGGAAAATGATGACAATTGAAACCAAGTTTATTCTTGGGCCCAAACAAGCCACTCCTACACTCTGTCAGATACTGACTTTACTCCAAAGAACTTGCTTTATAAACATCTTTATTTAACAGCATCTGTATTTTCTCACTGGTAACACTATCCAGCTGTCACCTGTAAAGCCCTGAAGAAAACAGTGCCAAAGGGAACCTCTCTGTAACCTCTCCTCAAGGCAAACTACAGCACAGCAAGCCTGCCCTAGAGAGGTTCCTGAGGGGCCAAATTTTATCCATCCTCTCTAATCCTATTCTGATAGCCCTAGACTATCTGAGGGTCAAGGTTGCACGAATAAAACTTGAGCCCTGAAGAACATTTCCATCTTCACCAGACTCTAAGACCCAGAAGGGATTTTCAAAAAGAGAGCCCCAGTCTGGAAAGGGTGTGTTACTTACCCAAGGTCACGTTGTCAATAGAGACCCATGTCGGGAGGGAGAATCACCACTGGGTGCAATCACTCATGAGTTTTTTTCTGTTACACTCTACACTGTCCCCCCACCAAGCCAAGCAGCTGAAAGAAAGGCTGGCTCATGTATTCCTATGTATTCCCATGTCTCATTAGTGTATCTGTTTAAATGGTTGTTATTACTGTGTGAATGTCCAGAAGCAGCTTAGCCAAGGAAGAAGAGCAGCGGCCTGCAGCACAATGCAATTTTGCAGAAGTCACTTCTCCTCGAAGGGTGGTCCAGCCGCAAGCTTGGCTTCTCCATGTTTCCCAACCATGTTGGCTGCAAGTCATCTCTCCAGCCTCGAGAGCTGCATATGGTGAGATCTCACTATGTAAACTGACAGCAGAACCAGTCCAAGTTCTCCCCCATAGAAAGGGACTGGAGGGATCCCCCTGTGTCAGAAAAACAGAAAAAATCTGTATTGCAAATGGCAATGTTTCCGCAGGGGAGAAGTGGCTCCAATGTCCTTTATGTAAGCCACAGTCCCTCACCTTTCTGTACTTACCTTTTTGCAGCCAGGCAAAGTCTAAGATGCCTTTTTGCAATCATATTCTGAAAGGGATGAAATAAGACACATAAACATAACAAGAAAATAAATAACATTGAAATGCTAATATCAAAATATATTTTAAAACAGTGATAGAGTAACGTATGTTTGCTTTATTAATACTTAAATAATAAGATCTATTGTAGGTCTGATAATTATCATATTTTAGTAGAATTAAATACCCACAAAGCTCATGATATAGAAGCAATTGTGACATAAAAATATCTGTCATTTCTGTGTATGACTGAAGTGAGAATACTGCACATACCTTTAGAACTAGTTGCCTACATTGACAAAGAAAGAAGATGCTAAATCTCACTAGTGATTACTGCAACTGAAGAATATGTTTTTAATATAATTCCACAGGACTTCGGAATTGCAGTTGATAATACAGGTGAAGATGTGCTCTAAAGAATTCCTGTGACATTCTGTTACCCATCTGCCCTGCATGGCACACGCACGCCATGTATACATCTGTATATTCAATTTAACATTTCTTAATATCATTGCCTGTGAAGTGAAGGTTATCTGAGAGTCAGTAGGTTTCACTCTGCCGTCACTAACACCACATCAATAACTAATATATTCTCATTAGCTCGAGTAGCTCATGAGCATTATTTTCCAGAGTGAGATCATTCCACCAGAAAATATTGATTATTTGCAAGTATTATGGCAGGTGTTAGGTGCAAGTCTGTCTGTCCCGGAGGTTGTCTACCAAAGTCAGATTTCAGGGGAAAGTGCAGTGGTGAAGCACTGGTTAAATGGATTTAGGGAACCTTCATTTATCAGTGGAAAGGAAAGAAAGATCCACTGCACAGCATGTGGGCACCAGCTGTTGCCTGACTCCATTTTACCGAGTTAGACAAAATCACAAAACTGTCAAAAATTCAATTTAGTTCATAAAATTGCTTTTGCTTTCTACTGTGTTTACTAATGTTCCTACCCTGTTTTCTTATGCTTTTCCCCAGAGCTTCATAGGTAGTAAGTGCATTCTTGAATAAACATAACTCTTCTTACCGATGGGTATCAGTTTTTACTTCTTAAATGAATTTTAAGTCATGTGTAAGACATAAGTTATAGCTCAGTTGTCCAGGCACCAAACATAGTGCTGAGCAAAACAGCATTTTCACAAGTACTCACTTGGACCAGAAGTAAATAAGAAATACACTTAAAAGAGGAAACTAAACATATTGACTTCTTTGCTGATGGCTTTTGGTTTTCATAGGCATTCTATTTCTGCAAACAATGAAAAAAAGGCAGGGGGATTGATACATTTAGATTGCCTGAATGTCATTTCTAAGAATGGATGAAGTTTTCTTTGAGGAGGTTACTTGAGTAAGAATTGTATTTAGAGTAGATGTAATGTGACGTGACATGATGTGACGTGACTGTCCTTGGCAACAGCGGTGTCATCAAAGCTTAATGACAATTTAGCCATTCATTCATTCATTCATTCATTAAACAAACATGTATAGAGGGCTGGCTAGGTGAGAAAAAAGAAAGATGTCTGGTATAGATCCTCAGGAAATCAAAGCCTGGGAAAATGACAATATAAATTAGTTTCCTTTACCATTGCCCAACTGAGGCCTTCAATCAGTGCAACTTCTCCCTGTCACTGGCTCTCATTCCCCAATACTTGCTATTTGCTATTTGCACAATATAAATAGCAAATCATGTTACTAGCAGATGAATCTTAATAAAATCAGTATAGCACTGTTTAATAATAAATAATTGGAATAACCCAAAGTCCAATAAGGAAAAGCTTCAGGAAATACTACTTTCATAAAATAATGTCCAACCAATAAAAACGATGTTTAAGAAAGATTTTTAACTATGTTGAACCTTAGTGTTGATTAATAAACACATAGACAAAGAAAAGACACATAGACAGAAAATAAATTGCAAACACAGTGTGGCACTCACCATATAAGCACACACAAAGAAATAAAAAATGGATAAAAACAGACTAAAATATTAACCAGGATTATGACTATGAGTGATTACAGACATTTTTGAAAGTGTAGAATTTATAATGAAAAATTATAACAGGGATGTACTACCTTTATACATTTTAAGTTCACAGTTTCATTTTATTAAAAAAAGGAATCTCAAAAATGTAAACGTGATCATATAAATCATAATCTTGGCTACTAAGCCTTAAGTGCTTTGCAACGACTTGGTACACTGATGCCAGTTCTCCTAAACTGGAGCAGCCTTCAAGGATGCTTCTTCCTTTATGGTATTTCTCCCATTTCATGTCTGCAGATGGTACCTCACATTCTGGGATATCACCCTAAGCTCTCCATCCTCCAAACCTTTGCTCAGGCTGTTGTTCCTTCCCAGAGCTAGATTAAGGAGAGGGCCAGATGGCAACTCCCCCAGCAATGCTCAAAAATATAATGAAATGAAGCAAACTGTGTTTACTAGGACTCCATTCAGAAACAGCACTGGAGGTGTTAGAGAGGAATAATTTAATAAAGCCACTTAGGAGTGGGAAACATTGGCAGGGCTAAGTGTGAATAACCACAGATGGCAGGTAGCTAGACAGCCTTCCAGGGAGAGTGGGTTCAGGTAACCACAGAGCTTTTATCCTGCTAAATAGATTATAAGAGCCAGGACCAAAGCTGAATGGTTCACTCCAGGCAATAGAAAAGAATATGTGGGGCTTATTAGCTTATTAGTCCCACTAAGCAAGCAAACATTAAGAAAATATTTAAGACCATCCACTTCATCTGAAGGACCACCAAATTTTAAATCTGGTCAGAGTGCTCTCTTTTTGGTCCTGCAAAAATGACTTCTTCCACAAGTGTCTTGGATGTCACCTGTCCTGTGTTCTTCTCTTTCACAGGTGACCACCTGGCCTCTTTGCCAATGGATGACATAGAACATCTCACCTCACACCCTCTTAGAGCATGCTTGAGGATGTTTGTTTGTTCCTTTATCTGATGAAAGTCTGACAAAGAGCAGAGTACGAAAATGGCAGGGACTTGCTGATGATTCCACCTTGGCCTGACTGTAACACAGAGAAATAAAACCTCCATGTATGTAAGGCCCTCTTTGGAGCATATTTCAGTGTCACTGTCTGACAGCTGGCTATAAGTAGTCTGTATCTTTCATGAGAAAATGTCATTGAAATGTGAATAATTTGAAGCTCCACTGGAATCCCCTTAAGTAATTGCACCTAGACAAGCAGCCCTTCAGCCTGATGTGGCACTGAATTCTTTGGGTGGAGGTGGAACTTGAAGAACAAACGCTCAGAACAGCATGCTATAAATAGAAGAAGGCTGCCTCACACATTCTAATAACAATAACCATCCGTGAACTCTTTAGCCATTGCCTGCTATATTTCACACTCCTCATATTTCCAGACTCATTTGCAAGAGTCAAGAGCCTGTGCTGTGAATCACCCTCTGCTGCTAACTCAAGCCATTCTTTCAGAATTAACCTCGAGACTCAACAATGAATCGCAAGTTCCAGAGGAAGCCATCCCCCACATGGGTTGATGGATAGCAGTATTTTCAGCCTTGCTGAGGTGAAGATTCTGGTATGAAAGCTCTTCCTTCATTAAACACCAGACATCAACCTATAAAGTGTAGAGGGCCACCTGGATGGCTCTCCTTGAAAGAGGAGCATTTGGCCCTACCTCCATATAAGTACAAAGCTGGCTGGCATATTTCCTTGTCCCCTCAACTGACTTTAAGCAACGCAAATGGGTCCAGAGGTGCTGACTGTAGTCTTCAAGGCAATGCAACAAATCAAGGATGCTCTGTCTGTAGCTGCCAAGTAGTATGAGAGTGATGCAGACCTGTTGGCTGAGGCTGAACTTCTGAAAGGAGGCAGGGACATCTCGGCACATGAGGATTACACACCAGAACTGAAGCACCGACCCCAAAAACTAGACACTATGCCAGTCTGTGATGTGTGCATTGTGCTCTCTGTCTGTCTCTGTCTGTCTCTGTCTCTGTCTCTGTCTCTCTCTCTCTCTCTCTCTCTC
>NDGN011555389.1:0-11159 GCA_002564285.1 Tympanoctomys barrerae | reverse complement strand
AGAGAGAGAGAGAGAGAGAGAGAGAGAGAGAGAGAGAGAGAGAGAGGAAGCCATAGATGGGTGAGCTCTTTGTGAAGGACTGAGCAAGAGGGACAGAAGCAAGCCCCAGGGAGGCACAGACATGCGTGACTTCAGGTCTGAACAGCGTTAGCTTCCATCCTGTGTGCTTCACCTACTATATACAAATCATGCTCATCCCTCTGCAGCTTCCTTCTACTCCCCTGTAGCAACCTGTCTCTAGCCCAATCCTCTCACACGCTGAGGTGAAGAAGACAGAAGGAATCAGAGCAAATCCATCACCACCCAAAGCCAGTGCTCTCTGGACAGTTGAACTGGTACTCAATGTATAGCACCCAGCTGTTATGACAGTGATGGATTGAAGTCAGAAACTGCCAGAGTGGGTAAGGCTCATAAGATGTCACTCATTCATCTCCCTGGCAAAGACGCCCCAAGACCTGCAAGGAGGCCTCACCCTGTCTTGATGCTGTCATGACAGAGATGAGTAACACAGTCTCTGCCCTCTGGAACACAGACTCGTTACCCATGATGAAGGGAGACCAGACCTATGGTGGGATGGGAAAGTGCCCAGCAGGCCACATTTAGCAGCAGTGAACACTGCCACAGGCCCTTCAAGTGGTCATTTAGGGACTCATCAAAGTGAAGAGAAGAGGTCACTCCCCTCCCTCGCTCCCTGGTGAATGTCATCCCTTCTCCTGACACTTTTAGTTTAAACCCTTACAAGATGCTCTTTTCTTTCCTCATTCTGATCTTATGTTTCAACCCTAAGCATCCTTTCTGAAGCTGTCCTGTGTCACCTCCACCTTCCACCCACTTGTCACCACTGCCCACTGCCTGCCCTAGTTTTTTGGCCTGGTCAGACCTGCCACTCAGGGGACAGATCGGGCTTTCCTCCTCCCATGCCAGGTCATCCAGAGGCAGCCCCCACCCTGGCCTGGAGGGTGGTACCCAACTGCAGTACAAGAAAGATCCTCAGCTGAGTCCATAAGCATTCACTTTTCACACTAAAAGCTCCAAGCACTTTTTAGAAAATGACAGTAGTATGTGTGAAGAACTTTTACAAGTATCTCTATTTTTTAAAATTTTTTATTCATTTTAATGAGAAAAAAGATAAAACAGCAATGAAACAGTTTCAAAAAAAGATTAGTAGGACAGTTACAATAATTAATACATTGAGGACAAGATGTAGATGTGAGATCTTATTTAAACACTATTAGTACAAACCTTTCTTCTCATTGAACTAGGAGAAAGCTGTATATCTATCCTATTTTTTACTTAGTCATTTTACTTTGTGAAATCTGTCTCAAGAGATGGAGGCAGGGTGTTGATCTACAAAGATATTCATAGCACTTTTTACACAACTATTTTAGAAACCAAATAATTATCCCAAAATGGCCACCACTAGAAATCTCTTGGCAAATATTTGATAACCTGGAAGACTGCTGGGATATATGATGAAATGAAAACACAATGCTGAGCTGTGGGCTGAACTGAGGGGGATCTGAGTCCTGGAAACAAGCTTGACAGGGAAACTTGGGACCTTGGTCAAAATAACAAACTTCTTTTTCAAAACCGAGATAATATGAGGCATGGTGACACACACCTGTAATGCCAGCACTCAGAAGCCTGAGGCAGGAATGAGTTCAAAACCAGCATGGGCTACATAGTGAGTTCAAAGTTAGCCTACACTTCATAATGAAGCCCTGCCTCAAAAAAAAAAAAAAAAAGAAAAAAGGTAACAATAGCAAATGCCATGTGGACTGTCCTGAGTATAAGGTATATTAAACAGTACTATGCCTGGCCAGTAGACACTGTATTATTATTAGTAGTAGTATTATAACTCAGTGGGCCATCACTGCTGGACTTGAGGGAACAGGGCACTTGAAAGTGGAATAGGTCAGGAGATATTGCTGTACTTAAAAGAGTACAGATTGAAGGTGATTGGCAGAGGACAAAGAAGGAAGTTGGCTGGCAGAGGGGGACAATGACTCTTGAGGAATAAAGACAATGTTCTCTCTCCTTTGAAGAAGAATTTTTCAGGCCAGGAGATAGCTCAGTGGTACAAGTGCCAGCCTGCTAAATGCAAGGTTCTGAGTTCAATCCCTCGTACAAAAAAAAAAAAAAAAAAAAAAAAATCTCTCAGTACAGACTCTCACCTTTCTTTTCTTTTTTCTTTCTTTGCAGAATGAGGGATTGAATTCAGGCTCTTGCGCTTGCCAGGGAAACACTTATTCTACTGAGCCATCTCCCTGGCCCAGACTTTCACTTTTCTAAGCTTTTGTTACACAGTCTTCTTCTATTCCTGGCTTGCTCTGTGGTGCTTTCCTAAAGAAACTTCCAAAATACTATTTCCCGGGTAAAAGAGAAATACAAGCTGCAGAACCTTTATCTAAAAACCTGATGGTTTTGGTCAGTCATTCTAACATCAGAAAGAAATAGAATCGCAGCTCTTTGGTTTGAAGACAGGGCCTTAAAACCAGGTTTAAGAGTGAGGCTGACAGGGCCGGCGAGATGGCTCAGTGGAGATGGCTCAGTGGAATAAGCACTTCCTTGGCAAGTGCAAGGGCCTGAGTTCAATCCCCGGTTCCTCAAAAAAAGAGTGAGGCTGAGTCAGGCCTAAGACTTGCCAGAGCAAGGCATGCCTGCCCCGTGCTGCTGGCATGGGCAGGACACCAGACAACATGCTAGACTTTCGGTTGGCTCTGGAGGTCTTGGAGGAGCAGCCAGTATCCTGACCTTTAAAGTTGGTCCATGAGCTCAGAACATGAGAGGGAGATTGGAAACATCACCAACCCACGCCCCAGACAGCTCCAGCCTCGTCCTACAGATGCCATGTGAATGTTTTCCCCAGGTCCTGGGCCACAGGCTCAGGAATCCGCAGAGCTCCTGAGTCAGAGCCCACAGGTGGTTTTTCTGCCCTTCCTCCAGTGATGCGGTGCCTGGGGATCCCCACTCGCGTGATCACCAACTTTGATTCTGGCCACGACACTGATGGCAACCTGATCATAGATGAATACTATGACCACACAGGCAGGATTTTGGCAAACAAGAAGAAGGATACTGTCTGGTGAGAAATGCCCTCTAGGTCTATTTGGAGGGGGATATCTGAGCCAACGCTCACAAGCAGGAAAGGGAGGCAGGACTGTGTCCGTAGCCTGCTCCTTCACTCATCCCTCTACCCCTCACCAACCCCAGGACTTGGTACCCCCATGTGAAGGCTGGGAAGCAGATGAACAAAAGCAGTTTGGGACTTAGAATCTTTCTGTGTCTGTCTCCAGAGCTCTTCCCCCTGGGTAGAGGCTTCCCTCCTCGGCAACTTGTTCATCAACCCATGGTTTTGACCACTAGAGGACTCAGAGTCACACCTCTGGACACAAAAACTAAGAATATCCTCACAATGATGTGTTCAAGGAAGAGTCCGTGAGGACATTTCTAAATATTTTAACTTTTTCTCTTTTTTTCAGAACCAGAGATTGAACTCAGGCCCTTGTGCTTGCCAGGCAAGCACTTATTCTACTGAGCTATCTCCCCAGCCTGTGAGGACATTTCTGAGAGGGCATGAGAGTTTTAGTGTCCGTAGCCCAGAAGCCTTCACTCTCTAATCACACAGTCAGCAGAAAAAGGTTTTTTTCTGGAGGCCTTGGATGCTCATGGGAGGATGATCTAGCACTCTTCACACAGAGGTCTGGGCCTGTGGGTGCTAAATCTAACAGTGTTCTCACCCATCTTGCTCTAGAAACAAGATAAGCAGGACAACTTCTCCTTAAGCTTCAGTTAACCCTTATTCCTCTGGTTTGCCCTCCAGGAACTTCCATGTCTGGAATGAGTGCTGGATGGCCCGGAGCGACCTTCCCCCTGGATATGGAGGCTGGCAGGTGCTGGATGCCACCCCTCAGGAGACCAGCAATGGTGAGACTAACCAGAGAGAAGGCAGCACCCACTCCCCCAGCACCTCTGTCTGCTCCTGTCTGGCTTCCACAAACTGCTCCCTCCCTACTACCACCGGGACTCTCCTGTTCTCCTCTAGGCCTCTACTGCTGTGGCCCTGCCTCAGTCAGAGCCATCAAAGAAGGAGAAGTGGATCTGAACTATGACACACCCTTTGTGTTTGCCATGGTGAATGCTGACTGCATGTCCTGGCTTGTCTATGGAGGGAAGGAACAGAAGCTTCACCAGGACACGACTTCCGTTGGCCACTTCATCAGCACTAAGAGCGTCCAGAGTGATGGGCGGGACGACATCACAGACAACTACAAGTATAGAGAAGGTATAGCCAGGCTGCCCCACTCAGAGGCCAACCCTCCAGGCACCTTCCCTGAGCCTGCAGGCATCTGCTCCATGTCCAGCCATCAGCTCTAACATCTTCGTTGGGGGATCCCCACTGCCTCTTTCCTGTGCCCACCATCACCCCACATTCCAGAGCCCAGTGAGGTCCTCCCAGACTTTCATGGTGATTAGAGAGCTGTTCCCAGGCATCCCATCAGCAGAACATGAATCCTTTGCCTTTGCTTCCTGACAACTCCATCTCCCTCTGGAGATGGCAAGTGACTTAGTTGTCTCACTCTCTCCTCCTGATTATTTTATTTTCTTTAACCTGCTGCTTAATTGTGACTTCCTGTTGGGAAGACAGACCAAAACCCAAGGGAACATTTAGACTGCTATAGAACCAGATACTCCCTCCCATACCTCCTGAGGGGCCAGCAGGGGCAGAGGGTGATTCTGAGGAGCCAGCCAGGGCTGGGGCTTCTTACATGGCCAGCAGGGCCACAGAAAAGGCTACATTAGTCAAGTGCAAATAGTTTCTTAGAAATTGAGAAAGGATTACTGCCAGGTTCACCTCTCAGAGAGGCCAGAAACAAGTGCAGTCAGCTCTCTGTATGTGCATAGGTTTTGAAACCACGTATTCAACTAATTGTGTGTTGAAATTAGTGGGGAAAGAATTTCCTTCTGTGCCAAACATGTGCTCACTTTTCTCCTTGTCATTATGCCTAAATCCACACAGTGTAATAACTGCTCACATAGTGTGGCCATTGTATAAGTTATCACTAACGCATGTAGAGGTGCTTTAAAGTCTGCAGGAGGACATGTGTAGATTATATGCAAACACTCCGCCACTTTATGTAAAAGGCTTGAGCTGCTTTGAATGTTGGTATCATTGGGGGTCTTGGCACCAATACTGCGTGCTATCAAGTTGTGACTGTGGTGGACACACAGCCTAGCAGCACCTCTCCAGTCCCCATTGACTCTGGAGGTGCCTCAGTTGGCATCCTCCAAAACAGCTCTATAGGGAAAGCTTCAGGTACAAGTGTTTTATCTGGGAGGCACTGCAGGGGATGTTGGTAAGAGTGTGAATGAGTGAGACAGAGAAGTGAAAGAAGACAATCTGGGGTGGGGTGGAATAATGCTTAACACAATTATGCAACAAATTGTATTGTTATCTTAAGTTAAATAGGTCCTTACTTGCTAAATCTGGTAGCCCTGCTGCTGGTTCAGGGAGATGTGTAGACACCACCACAGATTTATGCACCTGAGAGGTGAGGCACCTAGTGTTGAGGGCTGCTCCTTGGAAGTGTAAGTCCTTGACATTCCTGACCTGTCCCACGCATGGGCTGGTCTGTTCCAGGGGCAAAGAAACTCTCAGAAGGAGTCACACCAGCTGCCGTCTGAAAGTAGGGCCTGTAGGTACTAAAATGGGACATACCAGGGGGATGTGGACAGGACTACGAGATCCATAAAGTCCTCTAATTCATGGAGCCTGAGTTGCCCTACAGTGACCCTGAATGGCCTGCTACATCCTGGCTTCTTGGGCCAATAGTCTTGTTTTTTTCTGACCTGGGCCTGGTGCAATCTGGGGACCAAACAGGTCACAGGTGCCCTGAATGTGATTCGCACCTCTCTGGGCCATTTTTACTGAGCTGAAAGTCCTAAGATTCTCTTCCGCCTAGAACTGGGCTAAAATAACCCCCAGAGGAAGAGTATCCAAATGGCCTCTGGCTCAGGAGGTTGTGCAGATGCATTGAGAGGGTGGAGCCAGTTCCTAGAGATAGTAAATTCTCAGCAGAGGGATTATTAGGGATGCCTAGCACAGTATTCCTGTCCCTAGGTCCTGTGAGACTGAGCAGGAAGTTTGGGACACCTCAGTAATCTGCTTACCTGAATGACATCATTTATTTTTTTATTTACTATTTTTACTATACTTCTTGGTTTCTCAGTTTGCAGGAATTAGTGTACACCTGACCAATTATTTGATTCTTGAACAGGAAATCACACTATGTTCTGTTGAATTTTTTTTTTTTTTTCTGTATTTTAGGGCAGGATCTACAGGGTCTCGCTATTTAGATCTGATTCACAGTGATTCTCCTGTTTACAGCCTCCCAAGTGCTGGGATTACAGGTGGGGGCCACCATGCCCAGTCTCAATTGCCATCTCAGCATGCCCCAGGGGCGGGACTGGCACAGCATGTAGGGATTGAGCCCCGGCAACTGTGCTTGGCCAAAGCAAAGTGTTTTAGTCCCAGAGCTATCAGGCCAGCCCTGTTGACTTTTAAAAAACAAAATACTATTTATATATTTGTTTGGAATAGGGTCTAACTACACAGTTTGGACTCATAGTGATCTGCCTGTCTTAGCTTCCCCAGAGCTGGGACTACAGGCATGTACCACTATGCCTGGTTTTGGTGATTAGCATGGGGGGTTCTGTGGCCACCATAGCATGAGGTACCAGGGATTGAACATGGGTCCTTGTGTGTTTGCCACACAGGTGCTTAGACTGCTGAGCTATCTCCTTGGCCCTGTTAACTTTTTTTAAATAAAAATATTTTATGGTACACAAAAGCATAAAACTTGTACTAGCTTTCAAATCTAGAGCCTGGATGTCTTTCCACTTCATACAAGGTATCTCCCTCCAAGCTGGGCTGCTCAAGTTTGAGGACATGTGAGGTAGATAACCTGTTCCTTCTCATCTTCTCCCACACATCTTTTCACCACCTCTTGCTCTGTTGCCCGAGTTCCTTAGCTCAAGTTGGCGTGTGAATGCAGCTCATCTTGGTGTCTTTGGGCAGGAGGATCACTGGAGGATCTTACCCGCTATCTTACTTTGCCTCCCTCTCCTGTTTTTAAGAGGTTTATCTTCCACATTTGTCGGGGTTTGTGTTTCCCTTCAGGATTTCAGGGTTGAGTCACAAGCACAGACTTTGGAGTTAGGTAGATTTGGTTTCCACCTGACTCTTCTTGCAAGTTGCATGACATTGGAAAGAACAAACTGGTCTGAGCTTCCTTTTCCTCTTGTCTATTATAATAATAATAACAATAATAATAATACATCTTATCTTACCCTCTGGTTGTTGATATGAGGATGGAAAGATGCAAAATGCTCATCAGAGCCTGACATGTGGAAAGGACTTGATGAAGTGAGGTAATACTTCTTGGAAATGAAAGCTTTAAGCTGCCCAACCCCAACAGGGCCAGTAGCAGTGTAGAGGGTTCAGCCAAGAGGTAACCTCTGGGTTAGAATGACCTACAGGAGATAATATTTTCTACTCTCCTAGGTTCCCCTGAAGAGAGGCTGGTGTTTCAGAAGGCCTTACGGAAGCTGAAGGCCTGTCGGTCCCAAGGTGCCCTCCAGGCTGAGTCCCAGCCCTCCAGGGCCCTGTCACAGAGCAGCCCTCGGAGCCTGGATACCCCCTCCCTTCGACCCGGTGATGTTATCCAAGTCTCTCTGAAATTTCAGCTACTTGACCCGCCCAACATGGGCCAGGACATAAACTTTGTTCTGCTGGCGCTCAACATGTCACCCCAGTTCAAGGATCTCAAAGTGAACCTGAGTGCACAGTCGCTGCTGCATGATGGAAGCCCCCTGCCCGCTTTCTGGCAGGACACGGCTTTCATCACCTTGCCTCCTGCCGAAGGTATGGGCCCTGGAACAAGTGTGAACACACTGGGCACAGAGTGGGTTGTTACTGCTGTGGCCAGGGGTCAAGCCAGCCAACGGGGCTCTGAGGGAAGATTCCTGGGACACCATAATATATATATTTACTGTCTACTCTGGCACAGATTCTTCCTCTTCGCTTTAACTCCTTTCCGTCCTTTTTCCCTTCCTTCCTTTCTCCTCCTCCTCCCCAACGTCTTTTTACTACCTCCAAGGATAGCATCTACTTCAGTCCAAAATGTGCATTCTAGAACTTGGTTGGAGCCTCACTGATTCGCACAGTCTTGAATGAGCTCTCTACACCTTTGTTTCTCTGTTTGACAAGCTGGTGCTCAATACAAGTTGGTTCTCTCTTCTCTTGGGAAAAACAACCAGCTCTAACCCAGACACAGCTGATTCTCCTGGCCACTGTCACCTCACCTTGTGCTTTCTCCCCAGAGAGGACCTACACCTGCCAAATCCCCTACGCCCAATACAGCCAGTACCTATCCACAGACAAGCTAATTCGCATCAGTGCCCTGGGTGAAGAGAAGAGCAGCCCTGAGAAAATCCTCGCCAACAAGATCATCACCCTGATTTACCCAGGCATCACAATTAATGTAGGCAAGAGCCCTGCCTGTGGCCCGGGTGCCCCTTAGCTCAGGCTGGGAGACAGTGTAGCCCTGTGAGAGCAGTTGGGCCTGCTCAGGACAAGACCCCTTTTTTCTTTGCCTCTTCTGGTGTCTCAGGGGTGGGAGGCTTATTGAGAGGTCTTCATTGTCTTGTACCTCTAAGGGCTTTATGGGGCTGCTGTAGAGCAGGGCCCATGGGCGATCAGGGGGATCTTCTCTCAGGCCACCTCTTGTGGTTGGCCTTTCTAAGGTCAGCCTGTGGAAAATGAGCCCAGTGGGAGGGGTTCCAATGGGAGAAGTGCCCTACCAAGGTCAGCTCAGTTGTCATTTCCTTCTGCCTATGCAAGGTTGCTGCTTCTGGAACCATCAAGAGTGCATTAGACCACACAGACTCTGAGGACCTCTCCCTCTCTAAAGTCCTGTGGCCTTCTGAGTGAGATCTTCAGGGTTGCTTCCCTCCAGTCTTAACTTCTAAGGCCGCCTGCCTCCTGGATCCTACTAAATGGCTCAAGGAGTCCCTAGTGGGGCAGTGCAAAGGTCTGATTAGCAGTTGGGCTCATGGCTGAGTGTGGTAGTGCACACCTGCATTCCAGATACCCAGGAGGCTGAAGCAGGAGAATCACAAGTTCGAGGCCAGCCTGGTCGACTTAGTGAGACCCTATCTCAAAATAAAAAAGAAAAAAGGCCAAGAGGAAACTTCATGGTAGAGAATTTTCCTAGTATTCATAAAGCCTTGGGTTTGATCCTGTGTCCCCCCCCAAAAAATAATAGTAATTTGGGTTTATAGCATCTCAGCAAAGAGCAATACATGTGTAGAGAAATGACAAGACAAAGGAAATGCACCTTGAGTCTCTGGATGCACTTGTGAGGAGGTGAATATAAGGGAATCTCTTAACTGGAGGGTTCTACTTGATAAAATGTTGCTAACAGATTCTTCTGCTGTCTCTCCAGACAAATAAGGGTTTAAAGTCATTTCAGTGAATAAATTTTGTCCTTCCTAGTAGAAAAGGATTCAGTCCATGGTGGCTGGCTCTGTGAAAAAAACTGGCATGGTGTAAAAGCCTGATGGAGGACAGCTGCTCATCCCAGGGTAGCCAGGAAGCAGACAGAAGGGAGGAGTCAGAGGCAAGAGTGTACCCTTTGAGGTCACCCGCCCTCACCCCACTGCCCACCAGGCCCTACCTCCTCACAGCACATCCTGCTATGAACTCATCAATGGGTGAATCCACCTAGGAGTAAAGCACTTGCACGACCCAGTCACCTTCCACACACATGAGAATTTGAGGGGACTGTAGACCCAAAACCTTAACAGGAGACTAGAGGTCATTTCTTGTGTCTACTGCTTCTCACTGCTTTCAGTTTAAAACAATCCTGGTGCTGATGGGGCATACTTGGGAGTATCATATTTGGCCACCATACAAAGCAGTGCTGTCTGTAAATGTTCAGTGAAGTGGGAAATGGGGACTGATTTCTTGCTCTGTCCCTGTGTCGGACCTTAATTTAGGTTCTAGGAGCAGCTGTCATGAAACAGCCTCTCTCCATACAAGTCATTTTTTCAAACCCCCTCTCGGAGCCTGTTGAGGACTGTGTGCTGACCTTGGAAGGAAGTGGCCTCTTCAAGAAGCAGCAGAGAATCCTGTAAGTGCTGGAAGGGCTCAGCCTTCTCTCCCCTTTAGTCCTGGGGTTAACACCACCCTTTTGGGCAGAGGCTCCAGGGCCAGGCTCTGGAGGGACTCTGCTGAGGGAGACACCAGGAAGTGGAGTGGATGAGTGTTTTGGGATAATCATAGTGCCTGTGGGGATTTCTGACACTTCATTCTCTGCTGCAGCATTGGAGTCCTCAAGCCCCATCACAAAGCCACCATAACTCTGAAGACTGTCCCCTTCAAGAGTGGCCCAAGGCAGATCCAGGCTAACCTAAGGAGCAACAAGTTTAAGGACATCAAAGGTTACAGGAATGTATTTGTAGAGTTTGCCTTATAAATTCTGGGACAGTGAGTTTTAAACTTCAAGTTCAAATGCAAGCTGTACTTCTCCTGCCACAAGGGGACATCCGATAATAGCTCGTGCCCTGGGCCATCTGCACAACTCTCCCAAGACTCTTTTCAGCATACAGGGCTTCTGTGGTGTCCCATACAGAAGTGTGATTTGGCATGGAGGTCAGAGGATAACAGTTGGGTTTGGCTGTCACTTACCAGACATCAAAGAAAGAAGACTGGCTGAGCACCTCCCTGTTCTGTCATTGTGATGCTAACTCCCAGTACCAATAAACTTCAGTCTTTTCTCTCTTCACCTTTGCCCTCTGTAACTATGCTCTCCCCAAGAAGCTCCCGCCTGTTCCCACCCACTCCATGGTGGCTGGGAGTATCCCATTGCTTCAGAACCTGAGCCCATTTGACCTTTCATCAAGTATTTATTGAGTGTATGTCTCTGCCATCATGGAGCACATATTCCAGTGCAGGCAGGGAAGATACATGATAAACATATCAACAGGTGGTTTATCAGTCATGAACCAGTTAGAAAAGCAAAATCCAGGGGCCTGGGGAATGGCTCAGTGGAATAAGTGCTTCCCTGGCAAGCACAAGGGCCTGAGTTCAATCCCTG
>NDGN011555377.1:6976-23975 GCA_002564285.1 Tympanoctomys barrerae | reverse complement strand
TTGAAACTGTCCTACCAATTTAGTTTGAAACTGTCTCATTGCTATTTGTTTCTCAATAAAATTTTGAAAAAAAATATTGATTTGTTCTTAATAGAAGTCCTTTGTCTTAGGGACAATCAACTCCAATTTTTTCCGAATTATTGGGTTTTCTTCATACCAATAAAGAAAGTTAGTGATTTTATTTTTGATGTGCAGAAACTTTTCTATAAGATGAGATCCCAGTTGTTGTTTCCTTGAACTATTTCCCATGCAATTTCATTTTTGTTCATGATCTGTCAGCCTACCCGAATGTCTTCAAGATTTCTATCTCCTTTCCCCTCCAGGAGATTTAATGTTTCTGTTTAATATTTAAATATTTGATCCATTTTGTCTGTACTTTAGTGCGTGGTGATAGACCTACATCTAATTTTAGCCTTCAGCCTGAGGAAAACCAGTATATCCAGCACCAAGAAGAAACAACATTGTGAAAATGGCCATACTCACAAAACTGTCATACAGAATCAATGGAATCTTGATTAAAATATCATTAGTATACCTCAGAGATCTAGGAAAAATATTGCTAGAATAAAAATTCAGTTGGAATCAGAAGAGATCTAGAATATCAAAAGCAACCCTTGGCAACAAAGGAAAAGCATCAGGCATCAAAGTCCTTGACTTGAAATTATATTGTAAAACTTTACTGTGATAAAATCAGCATAGTACTAGAAAAAAAAAAACCTAGACCTTTCTGTACATCTGACTCCAAGTTAGAGAAAAAATTATCAATTACCTGGAGTCCCTACCGGTGCTTCTGCTAGCTGGGACACTTTGTTCTGTAGCAGGACAGAATCTTGCTGAGGTGTTTGGTCACTACTTTTACTATTGAAAAACTTGGTTTAGAATAGGCTCTTTCTCATGGACAGTTGTTCCCCATCTGCTCAATGGAACAGATTAGAAGATTCAGGCACACTGACCCACCTTATCTTTGACAAAGGGCCCAAATATATTCACTGGAAGAAAATCAGCCTGTTTAACAAATGCTCAAAATAAGACCATCATGTCAAAACTTATTTATTTATTTATTTATTTATCTATTTATTTATTTATTTATTCTTTTGGAGACAGGGCCTTGCTATACAGTTCAGGCTGGCCTTGAGCTCAATTTGTAGCTAAGGCTGGTCTAGAATTTTTAACAATCCTTCTGCCTCAGCCTCCTGAGTGCTGGGATTACAAGTGTACAACACCACACCTGGCAAGAACCAATGTTTTTAATAAAACATGTTTAGAACACAAATTTACATAAAACTGGTTGAAGTACACCAGAATGCACAATATAAGTAAGACAAAGTGTACAAGTAGCATTAGGAGTTATATATTATATAATTATTATATACTATATGGCGACATATTTTAATATTTTGTGTTTCAAGGAATGGACCCTAAGCCCTTGTACATTTTACTTTTTTGTTTCTATTGGCAGAGCACCATGTGTGTGCATATACATATACATATATGTGTATGTACAGAAATATGTGGAAAGATCTATTTGCATATATATATATATATATATATAGAGAGAGAGAGAGAGAGAGAGAGAGAGATTAAATTTCAATTTTTTTCCTGACAAAATTTGTTGAATAAAGAATGTATTTTTATCTGTTAGTGATTCTTTAGGTTTGTTGTATATCTTGAAAACTGTTAAATAATATCTCATTGAATATGAAAGGGCAGATATGTCTTTAAAGCACTATGGCAGTAGGTTTCACAATGATTACAAGAGAGAAACTAAACTCAAATCTCCCTGGTAAAAATGAAAAGATCTTAAAGACTGAGGTAAACTAGGAAAGAGTACTAGAGGATTTTGATGGAGAGGCCATTCAATGGGAGCATTCCATTTGTGTTGACTAACTGATGCTCACCAAAGGTAGTTTCTACCCCCTCCTTGGAGATGGAGGAGATAGGGACTTATCTTTCTTGATGACTATGTTTCAAGGAATGAACCCTAAGACCTTGAGAAAGATGTTTCCATACAGGAAAACTATCAGGAGGCTAAAAAACATTGATTTACATCTCAAAGAGGAGTAAAAAGAATTTACAACTGTGGGTTTTCTAAATGAAATACCTTGTGAAATGAGAGCTCTGCGGTTTATAGTTGGTAAGAAATCTGTCTAAAGTTTAGCAGAGCTGAGGGAAACATAAGGCCACCTTGGACAGTACTTCTATGGGCATTTCTGTACATCTGACTCCAAGTTAGAGAAAAAAGGATTATCAATTACCTGGAGTCCCTACCGGTGCTGCTGCTAGCTGGGACACTTTGTTCTATAGCAAGACAGAATTTTGCTGGGGTGTGTTTGGTCACTACTTTCACTATTGAAAAACTTGGTTTAGAATAGGCTCTTTCTCATGGACAGTTGTTCCCCATGCTTCCTTTATGGGAAATATTTTACATTTTCTCACATTAAAGCTCATAAAACTGTACTTTTCTGTAAAAATGATGACAATTGCACTCTATAACTGTTTTTCCTAAGACAGCTGCATACAGTAGCTCCACACTAAATTTAATCTAGTTGCTCAATCTTAGTGTGCTCTCCAGGGAGCATGACTAAAACCATTGCCTTGAACTATTTCCAAAGATGGGATGCCCAATAAAAATGCCAAAAATATTTCAGTATTATTTTTTATTTTTACTAACTGCATTCAGTATGTTTAAAATGTAACCCTTTGAGCAATCCTCTTTCCTTTTCAGAGTACTGTGTGCTAAAGCAACTACTGAAAAAGGGGCAAAATGCATAGAATAAAATGAAACAACATATTTTTCCAACAATAATATTTTCTCTTCTAGATAAGAGAGTTGTTCAATTTCTTTAACCTGTATGAATTTGTTTTTCTCACTAATTAAGTTGATTTAATTCTTATGTGATGTTATGAATATTTAAAATTATACATATGAAGTTCTTAAAAGAGTATGTGTTCACTAGAGTGTTATTATCTATATGAGTGATTCATGTACTATATAGATATGAGAAGAGAATACTGTTTTTTAATTTAGCAAAATGATTTTTAATGTACCCAAAATACATTTCCCCTTTTCTCCTTTTTTATTAATATATATTTGAGAAACATATTACATTTATCTTTGAAAGACAGAACACATGCATAATGAGACATAATCATTCTTGTTTCCTCTGCCCACCCTCCCCTCTCCTCCATTGCCGTGTTCCCTTCCCATCTCCACCATGATTATCCCACTGTTCCCTATCATCTGTCTTTTGTTCACTTTGTTCTCAACCTATCTCCTGGCTCAGGTGATCCTTCATCCCTTGTCTCGTGAGCAGAGAAACAACAGGTGTGTGCCCCTCTGCCTAGCTGAATATATCCTTATGGTATTTTATCCCAGTAGTAGTCAATATTTTTTTTATTTCTTTTCAGATTTTCTTATAGGAACAAAACACAGTGCTACAGAGGCATAATTTGTGATTTTCATTTTTGAATTGTGAGATAAAGTTTTTAGCCTCCAGACCCCAAAGCCAGAACTTTCTCAAGAGCATCCAAAGAGTTGTTACCTGATGTCTTGATGAAGAACTAGCGGAACACTTATCCCTGGCTAACATTCCACAGACAGCAACAAATTTAAATAACAGTGATGTAATAAACCAGAAAATATATTAGGATAATTCCATAAACTTTAATTATGCATTAATTCTTTCACTCAAGTATGCATGTATTTATTCAAAAAATATTTACTGAGTGACTCTTATCAGCACTATTACAGGTGTCAGGAGTAGATGAAAACTAATATAACTAATCTCTGTTGTCTTGTTACAAACAGAAAATAGTTAAAGCATTTTTCTTTCGCTCATTTATGCTTCAGCAATTTCAGGATATATATAATTTGCTATTCTCACTTTATATATATAAGAAAATGCAGACTGTGGAGTTAGGCAAAAGAGTAAAAGATCATACATTCGACAACAAAAAGTCATAAAGCCACAAAATAGTCTGGATCCAAAACCCATTTTTTTTTTTCAGTACCAGGGATTGAACTCAGGAACTTGTGCTTTCTAGGCAAGCGATTACTCTACTGAGCTGTCTCCCCAGCCCAACCCATCGTTTTGAGCACAGCTGCCTTTGTTTTCTCACATAAATAGTGACAAGCTAGACATAGTCCTTGGCCTACCCTATGAGAGAGAAAATAATTAGTCAAAAATTATAATAAGTATTTCATTATTCATTGCTGTAATGGACACAACCAGAACTTAGGAACATTAGACAAATATATCCTGACTTATCAACTTGGCATACAAAAAGTAAGAAAAATAAGCAGAACCAGGATGGCTGGGACATAGAGATCCAGGGGATGAATCATGGCCTCTCTTATGTGATCAGAGAGGTGAGGTGGTAGTTCCTATATTACCTTATCTCTAGAGTCAGACATTTATGTTTCAGTCTCATAAATGCCATTTTTTTCAATGTGTACTACAGACAAGGGCCTTGCCCTCTCTGAATTTGCTATTTCATTTTTAAAATAGAGATAATAATAGGCTTTACACAATGTTCTGAAAATCACAAATGAAATATTTGATTTGTGATACTTGGCATATGACCTGGCACACATAAAAATAAAATATAGCTATTATAATCATCTGAAAAGCTAAAAATAGAATTTCAACTCACATTACTGAGTCTGGCTATATTATTTATCTTGAATTAATGTTCTAGAATTTATAGCATAAATATCCATAGTATGCTGGCCCTGCCCCCAGGGCGCGCTGAGACTGCAATGGAGACTGGACATGGTGGTGCGTACCTGCAATTCCAGCGCTTAGGAGGCTGGAAACAGAAGAATCACTATGAGTCCAATCTATGTAGTGGGACTCTGTAGACCCTGTAAACCTTGTCCTAATATATATATATATATATATATATATATATATATATATCCATAGAGCAAGGGTGTGGGTTGACCTGTTCTGCTTTTCTCTGCAGATTTTAGACTAGAAAGTGTTTTCAGTGATACTCTAAAATAACGAAAATTGTACTACTTATCATAAGAAACCAATTAAAACCAACTTTATTGCCTGTCTATACACAAAGGCAGGGGTGTGTGTGTGTGTGTGTGTGTGTGTGTGTGTGTTTACATGCTATTGCGCAGACAAAATGTCTGGACTTCAATTGGACCAAATCAATATATCTAACATAGTCCAGGTCACCTATGTTATTCCCCAGAGCACAGTTAGTTTGAGACTCCAAATCACTTGCTTCACTGTCCTAGAGTTCCTAAGCCAACCTAGGAAAAGTTACACAAAGAAATGAATTGTCAAATTTAGTACCAGTGATTACTAGAGTAGTGACTATCATTCTAAGGAATGCAATGACTTACCAGAGTGGATTGCCAAAGAAGGTGGCAAATTTCTTCCTTTCACCAGACCAAGGGACTTAGTGGGTTTGTAAGAATTCAGTGGGAATGTGGTACTTTGTTTATTTGGTTCCATGTAAGCAGAATATAGGAGGATTTCTCTTTTCCTCTTCACAATGTGAACAAAATAGCTCTTGTATTGGAATTATTTTTTTGTGTATTTAGTACAGTCTCACTATGCAGCTTGGGCCTGTAGTGACCCTCCTGTTTTCATCCTCATCAGGTCTGAGATTACAGGCCTGAGACACCCCTCTTAGTCTCAGTGGCTGGCTCAGTGCATCCAGGGACAGGGGCAGCACAGCCATGTGGTGCTGGGGATTAAACCCCAGCACATGCATTTGTCTAAGCAGGTGCTTGGTTCAGCCCTTGGAATTACTTTTCTATAAGACAAAAGGATTAGCTTGCTCAGTGACAGAAGTAGCAGAGGCCTACTCATCAAACCCTAAGAAGCAGACTTTTGTAACTGTACAGAAAAGTCATAAAAATGATTTTTTAATGTAAGTTATCACCTTATTGGGCTCACTGTAGTGAAAATCTTATGAAGAATTTGTAAAACAACATCACAAAGCAAGAATGGGTAAAAGCTCCTGATTGAATAGGTGAGGAAACAGAACATACACTAGAAGGGAGGTGTAGGTCAATATAGATACTGCAAAGATACCATAACAAGATGTTCCAGTTGATTCGTTGAGTGTCTCCTTTGGCAAAAGTTCTTTCATTTCTTGATCCTAGCTAGGCTAGGTCTTAGTGAGACTAATGTCATGTGGACAATTTTTTGGACTGAGGAGCAGCAAAGAACACCAGAAAGAAGTAAAACTATGTAATGATGATCTGTAATTGAGTGTGTAGTCTAATTAAGGAAGCTGTGCAGCACAAGTTCTCAGGATGCTACTGAGGATATTTACTTTTAGTTGATGCCTTTTCTCTCTCTGCTTTCCACATCTTGAGTTGCTCACTAGTGCCTGTGCCTTCAAGCTGTCAATCAAGACATGTAAGGAACAGGCACATGGACCTGTGAGCTTTAGAAACACCTCCAGGTCCTAGTAAGATAAGTTCATGTTTAGAGTAACCAACAAGAAATTCAGTGGAGCAACTCTAAATAGAATATATAACAAGGAAACTTGATCCAGTTCTAATGAACGAGTACTATTGGCGGGGCCGTGGAGATGGCTCAGTGGAATAAGTGCTTCCTTGGCAAGCACAAGGGCCTGAGTTCAATCCCTGGTTCTGAAAAAAAAAAAAAAAAAAAGAGTACTGTTATGTTTGTTGCTGTTGTTAGAAGGCAAATCATTTTTTTCTTAATGTATTGTCAAAATTTTCTGGTCTCAATATTTAGCTCTTCAAATTATATACTAAATCAAACAAATCAGCCTTTGGTATATGTATTATTAGTAGAGTAGTAGCAAGACAACAGGTGTGGATTTTAATAGGCAATTCCATTTTAAAACTATTAAAAATATTGTGAATTTATCTAAAATAAGTCTTCTCTTAATGATATTTATTGTTTTATTAAATTGTAGATAGTAGAATCCTTATTTGTCAAAAAGGTTCTAAGTCTTGAAGATTTGAAGGACATTCTTTCTGAAATACGTGCTTATTTCCTGATTCAATATCTAATCAAAGTAACCTACCACTGCTATAGCTTAAGTAACATTTTCTTTCTCTGTCATAAGCAATCTGTAATCTAATGGTACTACAATATGATCCTTCATATAAGTCCATTCAGGTAGGTTTTTTTTTTTTATAGTACTAGGGGACAATAAATTTGATTATCTCACAGCGTTCATATGAGTGATGTATAAAACTAGGAGGAAAGATATCTTTAAATTGTTAAGATGATTAATGTTTCTTTATTCCACCAAAAAGTCACTTAAGTTCATAGCATTATAGAGTGCAATGAAATTAAGAGTCATCTCTTAGCATGACACAGTGTTCCACTGACTTTGTCTTTGTCTCAGTTTCTTTTCTCTGGTTTCTGGGACAAAATACCTGATACCCCAAATTAAGAAAGAAAAAGTTTATTTAGCTCATGGTTAGTGGAGCTTTCAGTCTTTAGTTAGCTGGCTCCAGGGCAGAGTGACACATGGGAAAGGGAAGCAGCTCACGGAGGTGGAGAAAAACAAAGATCCAAAAGGGAGGAGCCACAACTATGGCATCTAGCAAGCCTCTCTCCCCTCCTTATACTGTATGCAAGTTACCCCCTGCATGGTAGGTATAGCACTCACACCCAGAATCCCAAAATTAGATCATGAATTAATCACAAACTCTAAAAGCTTATCCCAGTGTCTGCATGAGGCTTTTGGGGGACATGTAGATACAAATCATAATATTATTATTTTTAAAAAATCTTAAAATTCCTATTGAACCACAAGGGAATGTGAATATCCAAAGAAATTGACTCAGTTACTTTTCTCTCATTGCTGGGACAAAATACCTAGCACCCAAAAATGAAGAAAGGCAAGGTTTATTTAGCTCACAGTTAGTGGAGGTTTCAGTCCATACTCAGATGGCTCCAAGGTAAAGTGGCATATGGAAGAGAGCAACTGTTTGTGGCAGTGGAACACAGCAGACAGCAAAGGGAAGGGCAGCAGCTGTGGCTTCTAGCAAGCCTCTCGCCTTTCCTCACATTGTAATGCAGACTACCCACCCCAGGGTGGATGGGAATAGCACTCACACCCATAATCCCAGCCCTAGACCATGAATTAATCACAAACTTTTAAAGCCACCCCATTACTGCATGAGGCTTTTGGGGGACATCTAGACGCAAACCATAATGGAAATATTGAACAGAAAGAGCACTACTCAAACTCAAAATAATTTATAAGCTATAATAATCAGAGGTATAATGGCATGAAAATAGGCAAACAGAAGAATAGAACAGAATAGAAAGTCCAAAAATAAATCCATGCATAGGAAAGCTTCAAGAAAACAAATTTGGGAAAGACACTTCAATAAAAGATGTTAGACAAATGGATTTTCACATGCAAAAGAAAGAAATAATGGCCCTTATCTCTGTCATACTATATTCAAAATTAAACCAAAAACAGCTCGAAGACTTAAACACAAAACCTAAAATTAAGCCCAGAAGATTAAAGCTAGCCTGGACAACATAGTGAGACTTCATTTGAAAAAAAAAAAAAATAGAGAAAGCTCCATGACATAGGTGTAGGTAGTGATTTTTTTGGATACAACACCTAAAACACAAACAACACAATTGAACAAATATATTTATGTCTAACTAAAAAATTAGACAAAAATAATAGAATGGAAAGAAAACCTGCAGAATAGAAGGAAATATTTACAAATTATACCTGATAAAGTGTTAATTATAAAAGTATATAAAGATTTTAATCAACAAAATAGCAATAAAATAAAGCAAATTTAAACAGGTAAAGGACCTGAATATCTATTGCTCATACGAAGACATTTAAGTGGCTAACAAGTATATGAATAAATGTTCAATACCATTCATACAAGGACAATGAAAATTTAAAAGTTAGATATAACTGCATCCTTATTAAGTGGCCTTTATCAGGCCGAACAGATAGCTCAGCTGACTAAAAGGCCTGCTTAGGCAGAGCTCAACAGCCAAGGGGATCAACCCCCAGCATTCTGTACCAGCCCCACCCAAGGAGCACTCAAGGGTGATTGAGATTAGGTGTAGTGGCCGCACCTGTAATCCCAGCACTTGGGAGGCTGAAAACAGGAGAATCAGTCTAATCTATGAGTCTAATCTACAAAGTAAGACTCTGTAGATCCTGTAGTAAATATATTAAAAAAATAAAAAAAGGGATCTAGTAAAGTGGTCCTTATCAAAAGAAAGTTGCTAAAAATGTAGAGAAAAAAGAACTCTTGCCTGCTGTTCTTGGAAATCTTAACAAATATCACCTTATTCAGAAAAATGCTGAGGTTTCTAAAGAATTATAAATAGAACTGTCATGTGATTCAGCATATATATATACATATATATGTATATATATGAAACAAAATCAGCATACTAAATAATGTCTTCATTCTTTTGTTCAATGCAACCTTATTCACAATAGCACAGATTTAACATTAACCTAAGTACCACCATCAGTATATACATAAAGAAAACATCACACACACACCACTAAAAAAACTATTTCACCTTTAAGAAAGTAAATTCCGTCTTTTGTGGATAAGCCCCAGAGTACCTGAATTTTTTGCTACATGAAATAAGCCAGGTACAGGAAGACAATAATCTTGCTTACATTTGAGATATAAAAATCTTGAACTCAAACAAGCAGAAGAGATACTGTTGCCAAGGCCAGCCTGTGGAGGAAGTAGGGAAATGAGCGGTTGGTGGTTGTAAGATGAAAACTCTCAGACAGGATGAATTCTGGGGGTCTATTATGTAGCATGTTGAATATACTATGACATTATATTTCTATATTTGAAAATTGCCAAGACAGTATTAAATTCTCAGCACAAAAATGATAATATGTGTAAAATGCTATATTAATTAGGTTACTTTAATCATTTTGTTATGAGTGCAACATATTGTGCATGAACAATACATCTATTTTATTGATCAATAATATGTCCTTGCTAGATGTGGTTTACCTCCAAAGATCTGTGTGCTGGGAATTTTGTGTTCACTGTGGTGATGTCGGAATTTGGCAGAGATAGAGCTTAATGTGAATGAGGTCTGGAGTTCAATTTGAGATGGGTCCTAATTATTCTGTCAAAAGAATTATTATAAAAACCTAAACTGGTCCCGTGCAACATCTCTATGCTTCCTGTTTTGAGGTGTGGTGTTTCCTCCTGCAAGTACTACTGCCACTGCAACCAGCCACGAGGTAATGCAAGCCTTGGCCAGTTTAAATGCTGTTTCAAATTTCAGCCTCCGGAGCTGCAAGCTTAAAAATCCTTTTAATTTATATGTCACCGCTTCTCTTGGATATCAAAAAGCTTAGCAATACATACTTTCCTAAAACTAGAAGGATGTTACTAATGGCAATAATAGCAGGCATTTTAGGCTATTACTTTATGCTTGGTTTTATATTGGGTAATTGACATAAAGTAGCCTTAAATGTGCTGGCTTTCAATTCACTCAAACTTTTTATTACACCTTTAGTGAGTAGAGTGTTATGAATATACATAATCACTAGAATGTAGTTTATTCATGACTGGTCTAGAGAAAACCTTTGTAACCCCTTAAAAATCAATTTCTCTCTAAAAACATAGAGCTAACAATGCTATTATATAGGATTTCTATTAAAATAGATAATTTATGCCCAATGTTAAATATAGAGTTCTTAGGGAATGAAATTAATCAAAACCAGATTGAATCTATAGTTTAAAATGTTTGAAACTCATTTAAAAAGTCATTGTGAATATAGATAAGAGAAAAATGTTTTGCCTGAATTATTCAAATGATGACGTTAACATTCCATTTCAATGTTTTACCTATGTAATGAATTGGCAAGGAAGTAATTTAAAAATATGGTTTTACTTGTTGAAATTCACTTGTACCTACTAAAATGCTGAAAATTCATCTAGCTCGGGAGGATACAAATTGGTTGAGGCCATTCAATCTACAAGGATCATTAAAAGATTGAGATATTATATTTAAAAGTTAAATTGATAAAGTAGTATGTATTTGTTGTATACAACATGATGTTTAAAAATAGCTATTTCAGAAATGCATTAAATTACATAGTGATCATTTCTTCAATGAAACCCTTAACATCTACTTTCTTTGCATTTTGAAACAATCACTAGGAAGTCTCTTTATGTTGATTGAAATGCAGAAGATAAAAGTTAATAACTCAACAATATTACACTATTTTCAGTGTGGCTGCACTCATAAAATTTCATGGAGGCTCAAAACTGTTAAGAAGTACATAGGTAATATTATTCATATGTTTAGATAAAAGTAGACTTATCAAATTTGACTATAATTTGCAATCTTTCCTATTTGTCATTAGCTTACAACAATATGTAAGACTTATTGAGCTTCCAGTTCTGCCTCGACAACCTACGAACACTGCTTAACCATGAACTAGTACTTCCACTTGTTTGAATTTACTCGCAATATTTTTCTATTTTCTTTCACAGAAAGAGAAAATATGGAAAAGATGAGTTTTACCTTCACATTATTTTAATTTTGTGCCATTTTATTGTCAACTGCCTTTAGGAGGCATCCACCAAGAATTACTAGTACAAGTCTTCTATTCTCTCTTAAAATTTTTAAGATTATTTTTGTTGTTACTATACTTGAAATCTTTAGTTTGGCCACTTTACATGTGTATACTCACTCATACACATCTTCAAAGGAGTATACATGTGTATACTCACTCATACACATCCTTTTCTTTTCTTTTTTTAAACCAGGAAAGAGCGAATACAGACCCCACTACCACAAATTGCGGCAGTGGGGTTTGTTGCATTTGGGGAAATCGCAGGCATCAGCACATCCGGGTGCAATGAATGAGCCTCGCCCTGGGGAAACCACCTTCGTGGTCATGTTGTCTCTCCTGCCAGGTAAGTGCGTCCTTTGCGTATGAAGAGTCTTTGAAACCCATTAGTTTTTTCTAAAATAACTTTATAATGATTTTGAAATAAACATTCAAAAGACAACCACAAACAGGGCAGGGAAGATAGCTCCGTGGCGTCAGCGCTTGTCTGGCAAGCACACGGTTCGGAGTACCAGATATCGCATACCATGCTGGCCTTGTAATCCCTGGTGTTCCGTGCCAGCCCAGGTAGGGTACGCCTGTAATCCCAGCTCTGGGGAGGCTGAGACAAGAGGGTCACTATGAGTCCGAGCTGTGTAGTGAGATCCTGAACCAAATAAATAATTAAAAAAAAAAATTTCAGTAAGCAAAGAATGAATCAAACACTAATTGCAGCTAAATTCAAATTGCGCCAGTGGCACCAGTGGCAGTGCTTTGGCTGTTCCAAAAGGCAGTAGGTGTCTACACCAGATTGTTGGTCTTACTTTGTTCAAATGTGTTTTTAATACCATTGTAAGAAGTGGCAAAGGGAAACAGCATCTGGAGGCAGGACAAATGCTGTAGTGGCAGCCAGCTTGACATCCTCCAGGAAATGTTTCTTGACAATAATCATAACAAAAATGTCAACATTTGATTTCTAAATATTTGACAAAATGGAAACTATTTTTATTTGCCAGGAAAATGGAAAACAGTAGACTTTCAATCCCACTAAATACTGAATCTTTAGAAAAGGCTACCCACGAGGAAAAAGAAAGTTGTGCCTCAAAAAAGCTGTAAAGTTGATCTAACTAACAGGCACTCTGAATTTACTGAGACTTGCATTTCTTTTTGTCTTCTTAAAAGCTTCAAGGTGTTTTTTGTTTTCTTTTGTTTTGCCTTTTTCTTTGCTGTCTTTTATCGTTATTGATCATTCATTGTTCTGTTTCCTTTATTTTGGTTTCAAATACAAGTATTAAAAATGTTTAAATGATTTTTAGATAATTTAACTGTATTAATTTTGTTATTAAGGTGGCCTATTTTAAAATTGGCAAACAGTGCAATAAAAATAAATTTAACACGTGGAACTAACAGTAGTGTTGCCAATTCTTACTTGGAGTTTTATTCTTTTTCCAAGTAAATGTTAATAAGAAGCGTAGCAGTAAGAAAAGTGAACATAACAATTGGCAAATTTATTTGCTAGCTTTTAAAGTTTATTTTAAACATGAAAGGGAGATATTGAGGTCAAAAACAAGCACCACCCAACCAAAAAGTCACATTTAAAAACACTTCAGTTACCTTTTCCTGTTACTTGATTTTAATCATTTTTGTCCCATTTCTTTTTTCTCTCCTTTATTCCTACTTAATACTAACAAATAAATGAGATATACTAGGTGAGACTCAAATATTCTGTGGAAATCACAAATCATATAACATCATTCTGCAAGGCCCCTTTGATTTATTTAAATAACATATTTCTGAGAAATTTCAGTGTTGTAAGTCTGAGAAATTGTACAGATCATTTAAAAAAGTTTAATTCTAGTTTTTACTTCACCATAAATAAATAACATATATTCTTTTGTCCTGATAATCTGTACATATTTAGGTGCATTCACACTAGAAATGGTGTTCAAATGATGAATCCAGATCTTCTGGTCCCAAGTTCTTAACAAGCCTCTGAGTTCTCCAAGTGTTGCTTACCGAGGTGATCTCACAGCTCTGCTTTTTCTCCCGTCAGTGTGATAATAAAATCCAAACATGGCCCTTTGCCACCCAACACTGTACTGGATGATAATTCTGTGTGGTAAGAGGGGTTGTTAAAAACAAATAGAACTTGTCAAGATGTCACTATTAATTCCACATGATGAACATTTACTGCAATTGCTATTTAGATGTCTCAGAGGGCATCTAAAATTCATTTGCTGTAACATGGGCGGACTAGCAAACAACATCATTAGGCCTAGAAAAAACACTGGTCAAAATAGCTTAAAATAGCCACAATCCAAAAAGGGACAAAAAGGTTAACACTTTCTCACAAACTTGTTTTGGGAATGTCTACCAAAAAATATTTGGACCATTAGTCAGTATTGCAGTGTTTGTCAGAGTTTTGGGATTTTTCTATATTCACCCAACAAACCCATGCCTTTATTCGTTTTTAAAATTGGTACATGATGACAGATTTGTGCTCTAGAAGAAACAATATTTTCCTTGTATTTTAATTTCCTTCACTTCTCGTTATCATCATTTATAGTTATCAAGGAAGTACCAGGTAAACAAATGTGACTTAGATAAGTGTGAGTTCTATAGACTAGTGACTGGACATTTTTAAAATATAGATTAATCAATCAAGACACATTTTAGTTTATTTTCTGTTGTTATAATAGAGGCTAGATAATTTAAAAATAAGGAATTTGTTTAGTTCATAGTTCCGGAGGCTAAGAGTCCAATAGAAGGTGGCTTCTGGGAAAGGCCTTGTGCCGATCCATGCTTGGCAGGAAGCAAAAGGATGAGTAGGTGCCTGTTGGAGAGATCACATAGCAGAGAAAGGAAAGAGAGAGCCAAGGAATTGGAACTTGATTTTTAGTGGTAAAAGCTGGTGGTAATCCAGACCTGTGTGGAAGGGAACTTACTCCTGCAGTGTGGCATTGGTGGCTCACCTCCCACCTCCTGGTAGGTTTCACCTTCTCAACACCGCATTGGGGAGTATCTCTGCAGTATTCTTATTTCATGTCCCTTGGGCATCTGCCTAATAATGGGATTGCTAGATGGTGTGGTTATTGCATCTGAAGTGTTCTAGGAATCTCTAGGATCTTTTCCGAAATAGTTCTAGTAGTTTATATTCACACTCACAATGTGTTAACTTTTCTCCACATTCTTGCCAGCACTTGTTATCTCTTTTTTTGACATCAGTCACCTTAATGAGAGAGAACTTTTATCTCATGATTTTAATTTGCAAATCTTTGATGATTATTAAAGTTGATATTTTTCATATATTTGTCATTTTTACACAGAAGTTGACAGTATTTTAATCAGAGTTTATTATTTTTATTAATAGTAGTAGTAGTATTTTACTATTGAATTAAGTTTCTTATAAACATATTCGGGGTGTTTATTGCAGCACTATTCATAACAGCCAAGAAATGGAATAATTTAAGTTCCCATCAAGTAATATGACAAATACAGTATATACACAATACAACACAACTCAGCCACATGCAGATTGAAATCTGGTCAACTGCAGCAGTACAGAGGGAGCTGGACACACTTTTAGTAAGTACTGTCACCAGACAGCCAACAGAGTGCCAATGCTATCAGTATACATGAGGAGAAATATAACGTATTCACACTGGATGCTGACATTTGTGACTACCTTTGTGTTATGTGAAGAATGACTGATTTTATATCTTCTGTAGGGTAAAATTAACAATATTAAGTATTTCAAATATCTTATTGAAGAGAAAGAACTATGCTTTAAAAATATCTGTTGTGGTATGAAATCAGCTTGAAAACATTTCCAATAGCTAGTTTGACAAAGAGTGAGACACAAAAGGGGAATAATAATTATGGTTAATTTGGAACAAATTGAGTCTGTGACAATCCACTGCTTGTTAATAATTCTATGGAGAAAATTAATAACAATTGTATAAAACTTAGTCATAATACAAAATGTTTCATTTTCTAAATAATATTAAAAGATGAGATAAATATGTAGGTTCCGTTTGTTTTTCTCTAGATAGCAAACCTCTAATGAAACTAATGTGTTATTTATTATTATTTCCTCCCTCCTTCAATCCACATGCTATTTATTATGTGTTTGTTTTTAATTTTTTATTAGTATATATTTGCAGTATAAAATGTTTACATTCCTTGCATGGAGTTGATTCATACACATAACATCCTAATCCTACATTCATTCTCTTTCTCTTCTCTCCATTTATCAGCCCACAATGTTCTTAAAACACTGAATAGCTTCTCAGTCTCTTAGCCTCCTCTTCTAGGATCAGCAGGAGAAAAGCAGCCACAAACATGGATTGATCTTATGAGGAGTCTTCCTTTGATTGGATATTGACCTCATAATTCACTGGTGGCAAAGAATAAAACCCAGCTTGAAAAAAGACTCTCATTTCTTGGGAAAGAATTAGGTGAGTTTTGATAACTTCTCCTCCTAGTCACCCACTAAAAACGCTAAATCATTATCATATGGCAATAAGTCATTCATGAGTTTCCAATACTGCTGACTGATGAGAGACACGCATTACTACAGAAGAATGAGTTATGTTAAGGTGACGAGGCAAACTTGAATTGACCATTTGTAAAGAAAACAATTTTAAAAACTTATCTGAAAGAGATGAAGCTAAAAGTTTTATTTGACATATACATAACATTTGTGTAGTATATATAATTTCTAAAATAGTTAACTCAGTATATGTTAATTCTAGCTTGAATCATTAGATCTTAGTTCAGAATACAAATTAAAGAGTTAGTATACCAGATCCTATAACATCTGCTATGAATTGACATTCTTATTACATTATATTCATTCTGAGAAAATACTAAAATAAATATCACTTCCCTGCATATATTAAACAATTAATATTTGTGAAATTTAGAAAAGATGAAAGAATCTAAAAAGAAGAAAGTTTATGGAATTATATCTTAAAAGAGATTTAATTATAATACTTCTTGAATTTTATGATCAAGATTCCTTTTATTTTATCTATTTTTATCTTTAAGATGTTCAAAGTAGTATTTTAGCAATTCTATTTTAAAATTTGAACATCATTTAGTTTATTAATCTTATATGAAGTATCACCTAAAACATATGTCATGTATTTTATTTATTAAATACATTGGTTGCCTAGGCAGCATCAATTATATCAAAAACTACAAAAAACAGTCCTTTCTTTGTACAAAAGTCTCTAGCATATTAAGGTCATCTCAGAAACCTGGAATTTCAATGTATCTGAGTATGCCTGGCTGGTTGTTAACAAAAACTCAACGTAGAACAATTCATAAAAGTTTTCTGGGGCTGAGGATATAGTTCAGCGGCCTAAGTGTGTACCTGGCAAACAAAAGGTCCTGAGTTCAAGCCTCAGGAGAGAGAGAGAGAGAGAGAGAGAGAGAGAGAGAGAGAGAGAGAGAGAGA